>PVIC010006155.1:0-55199 GCA_004025085.1 Thryonomys swinderianus | reverse complement strand
CCACTGAGCTAACCCTCCAGCCGTTGGATAAATTTTTTAATCACAAGCAGCTTCTCTGGAATTGGCGAATATTTAATGCTGAACTGTCCATGCCCTCCATAGTCATTTCTTTTTGCATTTAGTTTATTTCCACACATCTACAAGTGCCTAGTACATTTTTGGTACAGATTCTAATATTCCAAAGCCTACTGACATCCCACCTCAGGGAACACAACCCAAAGTGCAAGAGGTATGCAACACTTGCTCACACTCATCCAGTAATTAGATCACTTTGAAACAACTCTTTCAGCTTGGTACTAGACCTGTCCCTTCCGACTTTTATTCTACCCTGAGATTGTCACAGTGATCCACAAAAAGGGCTTCCAGTTCCCATCACGACGCACCCTTCTGTCCTTATCTGAATTATTTGCTCTTGTTTACACATCATCCTACCACTCAGTTTTTACAGGCCTCTCAAGTATCCTCATTATAAGAATGGATATCTTCATAGGATAAGAAAAGCAACCTTTCATCCTTCCAAGAAACATAAACTCTTCCAGGAAAGTAGAATCTCATTAACCACCTTAAGTGAGAAACCATTGAGAATGGCATTAGATGTTATAGCTGGTGAAGTATCCACTCAGGATTTCAAAAAAAAAAAAAAAACAAAGAAATAGCATAGCAGCCACTTTATCAAATTTAAACCAAATGTAAAGTGAATTGAGAACACCAGGGCTGTGGCTTTTGAGGCAGACACAGTAAGGTGGGCTGCAGATGCAACATTTTTAACTCTGCCTAGATGTTCAAAGCTGGAGCAAATTTCACAATGGTAGTGAGTGAGCTTTAGTAAAGTGTCAGAATGATCCTTCATATTAAATATTTCCTCTAATTTCTAAAAAGAGCTACCTAATCTTAAGAGATTACATTTTAAAGCAAATATTACCATTCCTCTATAGCCAGCCAAAAAGGCCAGAGTACATTACTTACCTCATAGAATTATACTGGGAAAGGCCTCCAGGAAAAAGTTAAGTCTATAGCCCTGGTGTTTGGAAGAGGAAAGGGATATCGACAGATGAATATGTCACACGCACAATAAAGCTAAACAGAGGTCATGCCGAGATTCAAATCAGATTTGAGTTATTGCTTCACAGAGTTTGGTGTTTGATACAAGTAAATAAAATGTATAGACCCATGTGAACCTTACCAAGTCTCAGAGTCACGTGATCCTAAAAAAGAGGAAAGGGCAAAACTGAGCAGATACTCTCTCAGGACCTCTCACATTTACTCTTCCAGCAAAGAGAAGTCACACTCTGAGAGTAACAGGTGGCTGCCTCTGAAGCTGGTAAGAGATCTACTGATAATATTTCATTAGCAATAGAGTCCTGGTGCCCGTTTCAGACTCTAGCTCGCAAACGTAGAGAAATTGGATTCGTGTGGGTAATGATTCATTTAATTTGACTCCCCCTTTGCCCCATTTCATTTGGTGGGATTGATTTCCTTTCTCCATATAATTTCACTTGTCACAATTCCTGACTTGAGAATTGACCCTCTCCTCTCTTTGTACTTTCACTTACGAGCCAACTTCTGTTCTTAAAAAATAATTGAAATTGCACATTAATGAAAAATTATCAAAGATGGCATTTATAAAAATGCTTGCTCCAAATTACTCATGCAAAGTGCTACTCTTCAGATATCAAATTACCATCAGTAGTTAAATAAAAGAACAAAAAGTCTAATGTTCAGTCCTAGCCCCATGACATCCCATACACACGAAAGAAAAAGCTTAGTATTTAGGTCCCTTTTGTTCTGCAGAAGAGGGAAGTGAGGATACTGTACTCGCTGCCATTGCTGAGGTTCAAAGAGAAAGAGAGACAGAGAAAGAGAATCAAGTCAAAGTGTGCACCGCAGATGTAGGGGAATGGCTCTGCTAAATGTGGGTGAGCTGCTGGGACCCTGCTTTCCTTCTTTAGATGAAGAAAATGCCTCTTTGCAGTTGAGCTTGGTCAAAATAACTGGTAGAGCATGGTGTTGGTCAAAGCATCCTGAAACACAAGCAGCGTTAGAGAATATTTTTCCATACCAGTGCTGTAGGACCTGACAACATATGGGCGGGACCAGAGCAGAGACAGAGCATGCTGTGGCTGGCAAAGGCCCTACTGTGCCAACAGTGGCCTTCACCATGGACTCCCCGCTGTGAACCTTGGGGTAAGGTCCACTGCTCGGATGAAGATGGCTGCCTTCTCTTCCCAACTGCAAGTGCCTTCCTGGTTCACTGCTCCCGGGATATGAGTTCCTGTGTTTCTCTGAGGTAAAAATTCTAGTGACCGGCATCTACCATGCACAAGTGTGAAAACGGTCGACCAAATTCACCATTCCCTTTCCCCAAGGCATGAACCAAAACAGAGAAATGAATATGTAGGAAATACTACTGAGATCTTAGCATTTTTCTAAATTACTGCCTTTAAATAAATTTGTTCTCAAAATATAATTTTACATAATGGAAGGGGTTCAGCTTTACATAATAGTGAAATTTTGTTTAAAAATGATAGCCCAAATTCTGAAATGTTTATATGTATATTAAGGTGTATTTTCTGAGTCTTAAGTGAGGCAAAGATGTTTTATCTCATGGGAGCTTAATTCTCTCTGGAAGAAGAAAGGCTGTTTGTCAGATCTAAGAATTATATTTGGCAGAAATTTTCCATGATTTGTTTGTGTTATTCAATATTACTTGCTTCGCTTTCTTCACTGAGAAAATACGGGAATAATACCTATCGCTTAGACTTGCTAGGAGAATTGAAGGCCTAGCAAAGTCACTAAACCCTAAAGGAAAAAAGCGTGTTCTGTTTCTGTGAATACATGTGAAAGAGTTATAGGGGAAGAATGAATGTAACGCACAGGGTAGACATGTGGAAGTTAAGCATTTAACCTGGAATGTGGTAAGAATGGAAGAGCTAAAATCAGAACCAAACTCAAGTAAAACAGAGGCAGACTTGGATATTTAAACACCCACAAACATCAGAATTTCAAAGAGCCTAACAATTTCTTGACCATGCAGAATCACAAGGAAAAGCATCCACTTATGTTTCTGGATTCTTCATGAAATGACCAAGAGATATAAAAATTGTGTACAACTTTTCAGCTCTGCCAGGAATCAAGAAACATGATCCATGTATTAGAAAGAGTAAAAGCTATCTTCTGAAACTAAAAACAAGCATTAAAAACAAGACTTCTGGAAAGAATCCTCCTTGTATCCCACTGGAAAGCATAGCACTTCAGGCACTCCATGTACAAACTCTGAGAGCGTACTGGGCAGGCCACAGAAAGGAGCTGCGAGAAACCTGTCCCAGTGCAGCCAGGAAGCTCCACACTCCGCATTCTGACTAATTCTCAAGCAGCTCAAATACCAACTGAGGCCATCAGGGGAACCAGGTGTCTACCGCAGCACAGCTCATAGGAATTCCAAAGAGCATCGTGGCCTCTTGATTGCATGGACAACAGAACTAAGCCATAGTCACAACCTGTGCCTGCCCTGAAGAACTTATCCTCGGATTTATACATGTGGAGCTTTTTCGATACTTTGATCAAAACAATTCTATTAAGAATAACACCAGTAATATTTTAACCTTAAGCAATTTTAAGACCATCTGCAAGAATTAAACAATATCCTGTGCTAATAAAGGCATGAGATACTCATACTTTTGATGCACAAGTGGGTAAGGAAAATTTTGTGGAAGGCAATGAATTGAAACTTAGAAACTTCTCAAGTACTGTCATGCAAGACATGTTCTCCTTAGTCTAACTCAAACTGCCAAGAGCAATAGATATTACCTTCTCCTCTCTCTGCCTCTTCATATTACCTGCACTACGTCATCCTCCTTGAAGAGCCTACGTCTCCCCTAACTCACGCGGATGCCTTCCTGCTTGCTGCAACCTCACCTGCTCTATGAATCTTTTTCTACCATCTCACACCAGGTAAGGTGTTGCTCCTCTGAGCTCCCCGAGAGGAATCTGCTCTTGGCACATCACATTCATCTGTCTGGGGGACTCTCTGTTTGATGTCAGGCCAGATATCCTGAACTATTCCAGTACAGATTTAAATGGCACCAAAATGAGCTGTTTTGTTGAAGGAGAAATACAGAAAGGCTAGTCGAGAGGAAGATATACTGTGCGAACACAGATATATTGTGTTTCCAATAACAATACGATGTCAAGGTGGGGGTTTCCTAAAAAACTGTTTGGGGAACTGGCAAATAGAAATTGATACTCTGGGATTAGAAAGAAGCCATGAAAGGGACACTCCAACTATTTACTTAAAGATAATGCTTTATAATGTGCATGAAAACATCAAGGGGAAATGTACAGAAAAGGAAAAACAATCAGAAAGAAGAAAGAAACCTGAGAGATTACTACACTTAAGGATATAAAAAGGAAAGTATAACCAATAACAAATCTCAGATACCTGAGCTTCAAAAACAAGTAATCAATGTGTCGTTTTTGTATTGCTATTTTCTTCAGAGCAGCATTCTCAACCTGGAATGATTCTGTCTTTAAGGAGAATGAGCCACTGACTAGTGATAGTTTTGTCTGTCTCTCCTGGGGAGTGAGCATAGTTGCTAGGGAAGGGTGCTGCGACCACCTCGTGGGCAGATGCCAGGGCTGTGGCTGCCCTATCTTGCCAGGATTGTGGTGACAAAAGGAAGAGATGGACAGTTGTTTTTTTTTTTGAGACAGGGTCTCGCTTTGTAGTTCAGGCTGGCCCTCAGCTCGCTATGGAGCCCAGGCAAGCCTTCAACTCAGCAATCCTCCTGCCTCTGCCTCCCGAGTGCTGAGATTACAGGTGTGAGCTACCACGCCTAGTGAGATGGGCAGTTTTTAAACAGAAATTTATTGTCACACCCTTCTGGAAATTGAAAGTCCATGACCTAGGAGACAATACGATTTGCCTTCTCCAAAACCCTTGCTTGGTTTACAAATACCTACCACTGTCTATATTCTTACCGGGCATTTGTGGGGACTCTACTCCTCTCTTCCTATCTGAACACCAGTCAATGAATAAAGGACAGCACTAATAGTCTTATCTGATCTTAAATACTTCTCCAAAGGCTGTGTCTAAAGGATGGGGGGGGGTCAAGGTTTCAATAACAAATTTGGAGGGGAACCATTTGGTTCATAACATTTTTTATTTCCAGACTGCAAAATTTCATTCATATCCTCCTGACAGTCAAAATATATTCACCACCATCCCCACAGCCCAAAAGCTCAGCCCACTCCATCATCACCTGCATGTCCCAAATCTCATCTAAATACCTCCCAAATCAAATGGAGGTGTGACTCAGTGTATAATTCATTCTGAGACAAGAACCCTAGTCCAGCTGTAAACCCATGAAACTACACAAGTTATGTTCTTCCAAAATACAATAATGAGACAGGCATAGGGTGGATATTCCCACTAGCAATCAAGTCCAAATCATTGCAGAGGAAATTTCACTAGATTTAAATGCTTGAGACATGGCCTCTTTGCCTTAAGGAACTGTCTTCTGAGCCCAGTAGGACAGCAGCCCTTCCCACAAGCCACCCAGACCCCTAGCGTGGCATAATTACTCCCAGCACCCAGGGCACCGGAGCTGTACCTACAGGCCTCAACAGCAGCAGCCCCTGGGATCTCTGGTGAAGCCACGCAGAAGACAGGCTTTAAGGTTACCTTTGGGCTAGAGGGAAGTCCTGCCTATTTATGAATTATTTTCTAAGTTAGTCTTCCCTTTTCCTCTGTCTCAGCGTCCTGAGTTCTGGGAGACTGCAGGGATGTTCTGCTCTGCCTGGCCTCCCTTTGCTTAAAGGACCTTAAATGTTCACCACCGGATAATACCGATAGCCTAAAGAATCGCAAAGCACTAAGTATCCTTCCCTCTTTTATTTTTCCCATCAGCCTTCCCATCTCTGGCCCCTTTTCAGCCAGATCTGGCAGTGCTTCTCCTAGCAAAACTCATCTTCATTTCCGGTTCCTGCTGAGACAGTGGGCTAGATGCACAGATGACACTATGGTCTCTTTCTGTAGTCATTCCCTAGTCACACCCTTGACATTCTCTCCAGAACACACTTTCTCACATTTTAGACAGGCTGAAAATTTTTCAGATCTTCAAGTTACGGTACTTGTGCCCTAAATAATTCCTTCGTCCTTTTAGCATATTTTACTTTATCCAAGAAGGAAGAAAAGGTTGCATTTTCAATATATTGTTTAGAAATATTCTCAACTCAACATGCATGTTTATTGCTCACAAACTCAGCCTTTCACAGAATACTAGTATACATTACATATCCACCCTGTGCATTTCTAACAAACATCACCTGTCCTCCACTGGGTAGTAGCATGCCCCTTATTTCTAGCAGAGGCCTCAACAGAAGAGCTTTCAGTGTTCGCATTTCTATGAAAATCTCTTCAAGGCAATCTCAGCTTTTTCCAACATGCACCTCAGAACTCTTGTATCTTCTGCCCTCATCCACTTCCAAAATTATTTTGACACTTCCTGATAGTTGCGATAGCAGCAGCTCACTTCCTGGTACCAAATTCTGTTCTTGTCAGGGTGCTGCAGAGAAATACAAGCAACAGGATATGTATAAATACACAGAGAGAGGAGAGATTTCATGTCAGTAATTGGCTCCTATTAGGACTGTTGAGATTTAGAAAGTTCAAAGTCTGTGGGGTAGGCTGGAAGGCAGGAAACTCAGCCACGAGTTGCAATCTAGCCCAAAGGCCATCTTCTGAGGAATTCCTTCTTGCTTGGTGGAGGTCAGACTATCTATGTTTACTAAGGGCTTTCACTAATTGGGTGCTGTCCACTCACCTTACAGTGGACAGGTTTTTAGGTATATTCTGTTGAATTAACTGCAAATCTCATCCATAATATAATAATAACACATTTATACAAGCATTTACAATAATTTTAGAACAAATACTGCTGAAATACTGTTGAAAAAATCTGGTCTAAAAAGATGTAGGGGTGTTAGAATCAATATTATATAAGCAATGTGCATTATCTACACAAGGGATTCTACATTGCTACAAACAGAATTTAGAGTGCTTGAATGTAAAACCATCAGTTTTCTCTCTCTGCAGATCATGTCCAAATAAATATCAACATAAGTGCTCAGATAACAGTGGTTAATCCATAAATGTTCTTCTTTGACAATGTATAGAATCTAAGCATGAGAAAGGGCAAGGAAAAATACCCCCAGTATAAACTTCGTTACTTTAATATTCTATAAAATATATTTCTTGTCCATGAGTTTAGTGCAAATATTTGAAAGGTTGATTATTAAAATGACAGATTTCACTTATTTGGCCTATCAGCATAAGGCTCATTGTAACTGTGTTTTGTTGTGGTATTTAACAATCTGAGAGCCTATTTTTTCTTAAAGCTAAGATAGAGGCTTCTCATTTGGAAATAAGAGTAACAGTCCAATGTGTCCATACATGGCCCACATATATTCTATAGATTTAAGAATTAGTAAAATAAACCAAGGACATTTTTCCTTTAAAAAAGTGATCTGAGTTTTTTAAACTAAAACATACCTTAATATTAATACAACAGCAAGTATCAATGTTATTGGCTTTCTCCCATAATAAAATGGTTTTACAATTGTTCACATTAAAAATAAGTGTACCTATCATCATGGAAACCTAGAGTTCCAAATCTCTTAATATTTGCTCTAAAATATTTGCAATCATTTTCTGGCTATTTTTAATAGACAGTTATTGTATAACACAAGTCCTTACCCTAGGACAACATTCCTATGGCCTTCTCTGGAGTCTTTCAAATGTATCTGATACATGCAATGAGTCAGGCTGAGATCACAATGAGCCCACGGAGATTTCACAACATGATCCACAAAGCACCAGTGAGATCTCAAGAAGAGCTGTGCAGTTATCTGCCATACTTCATAGTTACAAACATGTGATCAAAACTAGAGTTCTTTTTTTTCCAGAGTAGAAGCATTTGTTCTGGTTTAACTGGCCCCGTTAGTTCCAGGAGTGTATGATTTTTACTCTTAGAGAAACTCAGTGGTTGACTTTCCTTTGGGGACCAACAGAGAAACAGCAGACCAAATATCAGCCCCTCATTACTCCCTTCCACACTAAATACTGCAGAGATCCTCAGATTCGTTCTGCTGAAGACAAGTAGCTTGGTGGGACATTCCTTCAGCTGCTTGGTAGTCTTCATCGGCTCTTCTCGGGACCACAGAGTGTTAGTTGACCATGATAATCATTTCCACCATTTGTAGTGCTAACCTGAACAAAACTGCATATGGTGTGTTATTTTCCTTGCAGACTTCAGATACTTTTAGTCAAAGAAGACAAACAATAACTGATTCGTGTCAGGGCTTAAACCCTTATTAATTGTCATTAAGGTTAACTTCAAGTTAGGGAAGAAGTAGTGTAAACTTATATTTGACTGTAGGTCAAGTAAAACTTTGCCAAGCATCACTGGTTAAAACTACTCCCCTATATCAAAGGCACACCAGAGGAAAACACTACTCTTGCTCTGAAACACAGTGAAATGCAAATCAATGAATTTATTGCCACACTAATGTTTCCCATTAGAAAAATTTCCTTCTAAAAATTAGGTATCTTCATTTGTGAATTATTTAAAGATATGGCAGTAGCATCAGCTAAATCAATATTCCCTGACTAGCATCTAAGCAGAAGTAATATTGATTTTTTTAGTTGACTTCTGTAATATAAATAACTTTTATTTTAGAGTAAGTCTAGGCTTTTAGAAAAGTTGCCTAAAAGTCTATACATCCCTGTGAAAATCACTAACGATCCTGGAGTGGTTCGAAGACCTCAGTCCTTACGATGAGGCAGCACACTGGGCGTTCTCAAAGTTCAGGCAATTTCTCCCCTTCACTTCCACACTCAGCACACAAGAACCCTTCGAGACCCTCTTTGTAGTGGAACTTTTAACCGCATGTGCTTTCCTGCCCCGATTCAGGAATCCATATTCGCTCAAATAATTTTTTGTAACATTTTCATGTGTCTGTTTCTTTTTAATATCCTTTTCCTAGTTTTTCTTATTAATAACATTGCATATTACTATGGCATATTTATCAAAATACGAAATTGACTTCAACCTTCATTACTCCCCTAAGGTTGCCACATTAAACTACTACAAATATGCGAGCCACGTGTTATCACCGTGTGTTTATTTTTATCACTTGTTTCACACAGTTTTGCCAAACCTTTCCACCCTAACTTTATTAGATGTTTCCCTAACTACACACTATTACATGGGTCCCTGACACTAACTGTAGACTTTGACTGGGGAGGGCGAGTGTGGGTTAAACTCTAGTTTCTATCATGCAAAATAACAAGTTATTTAGAATTCATCTGTTAGAAGACTGTATCATTCCTTCTCCATGTATTGATATCACCATGGACTTCTGTGTGTTTAGTCTGTACTTTGGGTTATAATCCAACACCACACTGTTTATTTTATTTCTAAATGGTTCCAGCATTGACCTTTGAGAGATCTGTCAGCTTGACTCTTCACTTTTTAATATGCCCCCACTGTCGAATTTTTCACTGCATTTTTACTCTCTAGTACCATATGACGTACAACATTCAAGGCCAAATAAAATATTAAATGCTCAAGACCGTGTGTGTGTGTGTGTGTGTGTGTGTGTGTGTGTGTGTGTAGAAACAGCACTTTCTAACAGCTTTGTAATCTTGGTAAGTAAACACCAGTGCCCACAGTTGCATGTAAGCTAGCTTAGAGATTTGTGAGATAGTTTCACAGAACTCAAATCTGCATGCGGCAGGCGGTGGCGAAGGGGAGTACACTGAATTCTGATACCAGCATCAACCACCTTTTACTCCAGCACGGCCTCAGTCGAGAGAATCACTCCCGACTGGGCAGAGTTTCCTGGCTGTGGACGGGGGCTCCTTCCTCACTCGCCTCGGGTCTCAGCCGCTGTCCCTCGTGGCCGGGACAGCACACCTGACACCTGCCGTGGGAACACGTTCCTTTCGGCTCCAGTGTTAGTCCGTCGTCGGCCAGTTCCAAAGCAGGAAGGCATGGCGGAGGGTTCTGGTGGTGGGAACATGCTCACCTCGTGCCTCCCGACAGCTGAGACACAGAGAGGAAAGGGGGAGCTGGAGGAAGATGCGCCTCTCCAGGTCACCGGGCAACTGTCCCCCCTGAACAGGCCCCACCTGCTGACAAGTCAGCCTTGACCCTATGATGCAATCCCCTGCCCGAGGGTAGCAGACTCTTGGGGAGATCTAGGGACAAACTGTAGCACTTTCTTTTAGCTTTTCAAAGTGCAATCCTTCTTGGCATCCTGGTAGCATTCATTAAAACCAGGTGATAAATAAATGCACATACACATACATACACACATACATAAAGATCTAGAAATAGATGTAAATAAATGTCAAAGTATACAATACGTATGCGCGTGTATACATATACGCAATACACGCATGGGGTATGTATGCAGGAACTGAGGTAAGTGGGCCTTTAGCGGAGGTTTACCCTAACTTGCTGGGAGTTGGACTTTCTTTAGCACTTACCATCGCTCTAAGAGAGAAGCTTCTAATTCTTCTCCTGATCTTTTTGGCATCCCTGGTTGTCTCCGTGTCCCCTAAAAGGCTGTCCCGCCAGAGTCGGTGCCTCTCAGCTCAGTCACGAACCCACTGTCCCTGACCTCGCGCCCTACTGATGTCATGTCAGAACTAAGAAGAGAGAAGCGCTCGGCCTCCTCGGGAATTCGTCAGACACCCTTTGCCTTGGGCTGTGCCGTATTAGTGCTTCTCGGTTTTCCTTTCCTCCCCCAGGGGTGACAGAGGAAAGCTGGGGAGACTGGAGGTCATGGGTATTCATATCCCCAGGGGGGATGGGAATCTGTGCCCTACGCAAGGGGTGTCTGTCAAGAAGAAGATGCTCAGTTTATTTTATCAGGGTGACTCTTTCCTTCCTGCTGGAGACAAAAGAGACACTCTCTGGGGTCACCGCCACGAGACGCTCGTGACGTCCCAGAATCCGCTGGAGTAGAGGGGAGTTTGCCTCTCTCAAGACAGTCCAAGCAATGAGTAGCAGCAGTGCATAAAAGTACTACTTAGGTGGCCTAGAAGTTGATGGTCCGACTTCCTTTTGCTCCCAGAAGATTTGGACTATGAATTTCTCATTCTATCCCAATTTCACATGGTGAGTCATGTGATCTCAGTTCGCTTAAGAATCCAACAAAAATAATTGCTCTTCAATGTATTGAGCTCTTTCTTGCTATATAAGGACAAAGTAATGACTTCTAAGCCTTTTATGTATCAGATAAGACTGTAACAGGTCTCTAAACTTACTATTAGAACATTTCACTCGGTAATTTCCTCATCCTGAAGTTCCTGAAATGTACCACTCTCTTATTCCAGACCAAAGGCATTATAAGACTAGTAAAATATTCAAAAAGCCAAGCGTTCTCCCTGTAGCCATCCCTCACCTTAAATTATTAAAGGGAGATATTTAACCATTCTCTTCCATCAAAAATGAATTCAATTAGTCATTTAGTCATTGGTACTGATTTCAGCTAACAGCAATAGTCATCAGGAGAAGTCTGGTCTCCTCAGACATTACATTTTAAAATGAATCATACCGAACATTATACAATGGAATGTATCTGATGAAACTGATTGCTTAGATATTATCTATATGCGTTGTGTGTATGTATATACACTGTGGTGTTCAAATATAATATAAATATATTTCCTTATATTTCAATATTAAATCTAGTCTCTGCTCTCTGTCTCCTCTATGCCCTGAGACACTGATAAAAAATATATTAAAATGCTTCCTTGGTTTCTGGATTCTGGTTAGATTCATAAAAGGTTAAGGGTGAAACTGAGATGTTAATTCCCTCAGTTTATTACTTATGTGTCCGCTTGGCCTTGGGCATCCTCTGAACCAAAGCAACGCTTGTCCTTTCCGTATGAAGTGCTTTTCGAGCTCGTCTACCACTCTTGCCAGTTGTCTGCTTCTGTCCCGCTTATGAAAACCTAACCGTGTCTAGCCCGTGAAGCAATTCACAGCATCTAAAGCAAAGGACTCTCTGCAGAGTTGCTTTCTGGATTAGACCACATTACCCTGCATAGGAAAAGGCCAAAGGCGGAAGGCTGCCTCAGTGACTCCTGTGCAGAGGAGGTGACTGTCCTACATTCTCACATTTCCGAGCCCAGGTCAGCAGCATTTATTTCCAGGAGACAATCGATCCTATTAGCCAGGTGGTTCTTGGAAATCCCTTCCAAACTCAGTCAGTGTTGCTCGTTAGACTTTTACTAGGTCCAAGCAATTTTGACTTTTTAGAGTCTCCACAGCTATTTTGAGAAAGCAGGAGAAACTATCATATGGGAAGCCTGACTAGTAAGTTAACAATGACGGTGACATGAACCAGTCATCTTTTTCCTCCCGTGTGAGGCTCAAAGCAATATAGAACTAAGCTCATTATCTTTGCTCTGTTCTTGAGCTTCCTGTATTCAGGATTTCATCTCCTTCCCTCCTGTGAGCACTGCCTCCTCTCCAGCTCGACTTGATGAAATTCTGCCCTTTATCACCGATTACCATGGAAAGCAAGTCTTCTGTGAAACATACCCTAATGTCCTCAATCAGATATCCTCTCTCCCTCTTTGCAAATATCTATATATTATTTATGTCTCCCTTATTATCTTTTCATACCACACACCAGAATCAGTCCTCATAATTTGCTGGAGTTATGCTCTATATAGTTGCTGCTGACACTAAATTACCAAATAATGAGCCGTTGTTCCTACACTTGATCTCAGCCAAAGGCTGAGAGGTGACAAGCCATCATTCCCTTGGAAAAATAAAAGGTTGGGTTTCTATGAGCCTCTGCTCACAACAGTTCTGGGAGCTATTCAATAAATACACAATGCTGCTATATGGATGTTTCATTTAAAGTCATCTCCTTTAATCCATTATCACTGATTGATTAACATTGAACTTGCAGCCAATAGTGCCCTGCCTGAATGAAGTTTGTCTGCCACACGCATTTTCTCCTTAACGTGCATCACAGGCTCATCAGCTTACAGACATTAAGCAGAACTTCAACATTACAGTTTGAGCCATTTTGAACAGTGACGTTTAAAATAAAATCCAAATTTTTTAAAAAACAGATGAGAGTTGGAACAGGCAAGGCATCTCCTTGTTTAACCTTAGCTGAAAACATGCATATTTGGCAAGTTTTTACCATTTTATCCGTGTATGTATGACTGTGAAAGTACCACAATGTTGACTTTTGTGTTATAAATGAAGCTCACAGAGCAGATGTCTTTATAAATGCATAGTCTCTGAATAATGGAGACAGACTGAGTTTGTACATGGAAACGTCTGTGTGTGAGATCCGCTCAGTCCCAGATGTGGGTGAGGCACTGGGAATTTAGAAAGGTGAGTTATCCCAACCTGGAAAAGCAAGTAACCAAATCAACTAACGCTTGCAATACAGCAGAGAACATGCAGAAGGAAAACACATGAGACTCCAAGGGCACCTGACAGCATCAAAGCTCAGTGAAGTTTCCCTAGAAAGAGAAGCTTGTGAACAGAGTCCTATAGGACAGTTACAGTTGAAATCTTCAGTGTCTTGTCCATAGAATCTAGTACAGTACCTGGATAGGATCAGTAAATAATGATTAAGCTTTAATTAACAAGGTCTGCTTAGTTCAGAAACATATGATATAAAAAATATCTTTAACTGAACTGTGTATATATACTTGCTCCCCAAATCCTGTAGACCACATCAGCACATAATTTCTAAAGCCACAGGACCTTCGTTGTAAGACAGATGTCCTACGTGATGACATCATGCATGACTAAATGGGCACAGCCAGAGTATGGGATAGATTGATAGCAACTGAAATTCAGGTGAGCTTGTTCTCATCCAGAGAAAGAGCAAGCAAAATAGAGAATCAGTAATGGCATCTTAAAATTAAGATAGAAGTTTCATAATGGGGGAGTGGTATGAGTTAGAATGACCCCAAAAGGTCTGAAGAAGGATAAACATCGATTTGTCTTCACACTAGAAGGTGATTATTGACCACAGCAAGAGTGAAGTCAGTAGGAACTGAGAAGAAGCCAGACTGAATACAACGGAGACCAAATTACATGGTGTGTGTTGTCCTCTCACTGCCCCCCGGGCCTTTCCAGCTCGTCAAACACAGGCTGATCGCCCTGGATGGAGGCGTCGATGTGCTCTGTGTCCTTACCTCGTTTACTTGTGAGATTTCTTGAGCTCAAATGTTACGTCCCCGCAAGATCTTCCCTTCGCGTTATCTGCCCATCAGCGCTCGCTGGCCCAGACTCGCAAAGCGCCTATCACAGGTTCCGAGTCCACATCTCCGATGAGCCGACTCCCCTTCTCACCCTGAGATGAAGCCGAGGTTGTGACTCGCTTTCTGGACAGCTGTGTTCTCAGCACCTACTGCTCTTTCTGGCACATAGTGTTTTTGCCCCTTTGTTTTTTTCTCAGCTGATAACTGTTCTCCATGTACCATGAAAAACGCTTTAAATTTATTCATTCAGTTTACGTCCTTGTGGTCCTTTGCCTAGACAAAGAAATAAATTCAAATAATCAGATAATAGTTGATTAAGTTACAATTTTAAATTAATAAGAAATATTCTGGATGGTCAGAGAAACTTCTTCCAACGCTGTATGGCTTTGATTTTTTTATTCACAACTGTATCACCTTTGCATAGAACACTACTTATTACAGTTAGTGCTCAACAACTTCATGTTATTAATAAATAAAAATAATGTTATAATCAGTTATAATCTATATATATATTTTTTTTTTTTGGTGCCAGAGATTGAACTCAGGACCTTGCACTTGCCTGACAGACATCGTGCCACTGAAGGAAATCCCCAGCCAGTTAATCTATATCTTCAGGTTATAAATTTACAAGACAGTCTTTTAAAACTTTAGAAAGAAACATCTTCTATGATCATTCCATGAAATAGGGAGTCTGTTTCAGAGGAAACTGTGGCTCTTAGTAACCTATATTATGAAGAAGAAAATGAAGAGGTACTTTTAGAAATTGAAATAGAATAACAAAGACCTTTGTAAGGTACTCAAATTTGAAAAATGATGGGCTAGGGATTTAGCTCATTGGTTCTGGCATCTGCATGGCAAGCACAAGGTCCCTGGTTCGATTCCTGGTAACCACATACAACAGTACCAGCCATGGTGACTCACAACCACCAGGGATCAGTACCACATACCACAGTGTTGGATGTGGTGGCTCATGCCTGTAATCCCAGCACTCAGGAGGCAGAGGTAGGAAGATTGCTGAGTTCGAGGCTTGCCTGGGCTACATAGTGAGCTCAGGGGCCCCCTGAACTACAAAACGAGACCCTGTCTCAAAAAACAAATTTTGAAAGGTTGTAACTAAGAAGTACAAAATCTACACATTATCAACAACACCTATAAAAGAAAATCATGAAAAGTGATAAGTTAAAGCTAGAATATGGGCATAATGAAATAAAACAATAAGCAAAAGTGAGAGTCTTGGGTTATACACACAATTATAGAAAGCAAAGAATAAAAAAAATTTAAAATCATTAATATCAGTCTCCAAGGAATTATAAAATTAAAGTTATAATCAGATATTATTATCCCATGTCCAGTACAGTGGTTAAAAGAAAGAAAATGGACAATTACAAGATCTAATAAATATATGGAGCAATGGATCTCTCCCTCACTCTCTCTGTCTCTCTCTGTCTCTCTCTGTCTCTCTCTGTCTCTCTCTCTCTCTCTCTCTCTCTCTCTCTCTCTCTCTCTCTCTCTCTCATAGACTACTGAGAGGAAAATAAAATTATACCAACTACTTAAGGAAATTTTGACAAGTTTTTATAAAGTTAAATGTAAATTTACATTATGAGCCTGCTTTAGCTCTGAAAGTAAAAGTTTACTTTCAAAGAAAGTCTTGGACTTGAATGTGCACAGTAAATTTATTCATAACAGCTCAGAACCCAATACTACTCAGATATCCACCAATGAGTCAATGAATAAACAAATTGTAGCATACATGGAATGTCTTTCAAAAATAAAACAGAAATAGATGATGTACACATTCCACAGTGTGGATTCACTTCAGAAATACTTAAGTGAAAGAAGACAGACTGTCAGACCACATGCTATGTAATTCAATTTATATGAAGTCCTGGTATGAATGAAAGTAAACTGCAAGGATTGCAATTAGATCAGGGGTTGAGAGAGCAAGTAATAGGAAAAATCATTGAAAAAGCACACATGAAAATATTCTGAAGTTATGAAAATATTATGGAGTTATGAAAATATTCTATATCTAAAATGTGATCAAATTTATTATATTATGTGTTTTAAATATGTATATTATTTTTATTCTATCAATTTTATCCCAGTATCTCAAAACATGTAAGTTATATGCTAACTCAAAAAAGAGAAAGTAGCAATTTTCAACTTTTGTTTATATTTCTATCACTAAGAGAAATTCAGCAGAACCGGCTTTAACAGAAAAATTCATGACCAAGTTTAGTAAGGAGACCAAACATTAGTATCTAACTCTGTTCCATTAATCCAAATTTTAAAACACAGAAATTATACTCCATGTCTTGATAAACAATCTACAGTTTCAACTATACTATGAACTGAATTATCCTCTCGCCAAATTCATAAATAGAAGCCATGCACAATGATACATGCTGAGGCAGGAGGATCACCATGATTTCAAGGCCAGCCTGCACTACATAGTGGGTTTGAAGCCAGCCTGCGCTACAAAGCAAGACCATTTCGGGGGGGGGGGGCGGGGGGGCGGCAACAACAACAAAAAAGAAACAAAGTGGGGAAAAAAGTTGAGACTTTACCTTTAATGTGACTTTATTTGGAATTAGGGCTTTTACAAAAATAATGAACCATGAATGACTTTATAAGAATGGATTCTTGATTCAATAAGATCACTATCCATATAGGAAAAAAATCTCCAACAGGTCGCTCTCTTTCCCGTGTGTGAGGACACACAGAGAGAAGGGAGCCATCTGAAAGAGGCCGAGATAGCCTTCACCAACCAGCCCAATCCTGACCACAGACCTCTCACTACCGGAAGAGTCAAAAAATAATTGCTATTTTTTAAGCCTCTCAGGCTATGGTATTTTGTTATTACAGCCTAGCAGATTAATACAAACTGAAATTACTTTTTTATAACACTGTAGATGGCTCACAGAGTCTCCGAAGCAAAAGAAATCAATCTTGGCTATTACTCAAAAATCTGCCACTAAAGTCTCTAATAGAACAAAGCAGAAGAAACAGTACCTTGGGCCCATGCTCACGAACATCGAACACTTCCCCACAGCGTCATGGTCCCAACTGCCTCTCCAGACCCATGTGCCTGACAAAGCCCCAGTGGGCCAGGCCTTAGTGCCCACATTGCCAGAGAATCCAGGTTCTCTGCTGATGAGGCCACTGAGCTGCACTCAGAGATTTTAGAGGCTCTTCAAAGAGAAGGAGAAGAGAGATTGGAAATGCCCTGTACAAAAAAAAAAAAAAAAAAAAGAGGCTTAACAAACCACAGACCGGACCAGCTGCCCAATTTCAAAGCAGATTATTAAAAGGATAAATTTCAATCTCTTAGTACAAAAGGTCATCACCGACAGCAGTACGTTATATTATGGGCTAAATTTCTACAATTCACACAGCAGCGGATCTCAGGATGACTCCGAATCTACAGTTAGCACAGGATTAAGAAATATGAGACAGATTCAACACTGAACAATTAATTGATTGATACCATCTTAAAATCTAGCCCCCAGTTACCTATACTAGAAACTTTTTAACGTGCACACACACACACACAGGGAAACACACGTAGCAAATTAATCAAACTTGCAAATCACAGAGTCAAAGTGTGGGGTCAGAGGCCTCGCATCTAAACTTGCCCAAGTGCTACAACTAGGGTATTACCTTGGGGGCCCCGCAACACCAGCGCCCCCCTCGCCTCTTGCTAAGGACACTGGGCTGAAATTAAATTCCCTCCAGGGTTTCCCCTCTTTGATCTCCTGCAGCTCATTTCGTCTCCTGGGCTCTCTGACGTTTCATCTGAATACAAAGATTCTTCCCAAGACCCACTGCAACTTCCGATCCCTATGACTCTCGTGAGGCCTTTTAAATTTGGCAGTAGTTTTGGACTTTCTCAGAAAACAGTTTTTAATCTGCTCTTCTCGACAGCGTTTTTGGTACTGTCCACTTGATATGTCAGTGAGCATCTGGTAATTATTAATCACAAAGGACAAGTAAAAAGTAAGTTGTCTTTTCCTGAGGCACATTTACGGAAGACTCCCATTCAGAGCATCGTGCCTGTTATTATACCTCAGGGAATATTTAAAAACATAAATGAATAAAAACCCCCGAGGAAAGACAATGAGGAAGACTGAAAATCTGTTTAAAATAATCTAATAATTAGCTTCTTTTGAAAGCTTTGTTTTTAATGCTATTTTTTTTTTGTTTGCTTTTTGTTTTTTGAGACAGGGTCTCGCTTTGTAGTTCAGCATGGCCCTGAGCTCACTATGTAGCCCAGGCAAACCTCGTACTCAGCAGTCCTCCTGCCTCTGCCTCTCCAGTGCTGGGATGACAGGCGTGAGCCACCACACCCGGCATTGTGGTGCGTGGTACTGATTGCTGGTGGGCGTGAGTCACCACACTCGGCTTTAATGCTATTTTTGTGACACAGAGCCGTTATGTTTGTTTTGAAGAATTGTTTCCTGCATAAGACACATCTTGATCCTTTTCTATCCCTTTTCCCCTGTCTTCTGTACCTCCTCTCTCCCCAGGCCTCTTCTCTGGCTCTAAAAGTCTGCTTTCCAGTTTTCCTGGAATTTTTGAATAACAGGAATGATGTTTAAATTATTTTGTGACCCAAATTCCTCCATTTAAAAAACACCAAGAAGGCATAAATCGGCCGCAGTCTAACGAGAATGCAGGGCGTTCTGGCGGCCCGTTGGCTCCCGTCCCTGGCTGGCGGGACTGAGCGGCACCCTCCGTCTGCCCTTCCCCCAGCAGTGCTCCTCACAGCAGGTTCCCTGACGTGCGGATGCCTCTCAATTTCTGGACCTTCCGCAATTATATGAACAGGCCCTTTTTATGACTTCACCGTACGGCTCTCGGAAAAACCAATCTACCTCTGAAATCTGGAATGGCAAAAGGGTCAAGGTAGTGTATTGCATGGACGGGGACCGTAGATATGAATCATTTAGCTCTTAATTTGATGCACACATAAGTAATTAGGAGTGCTGGGTGATGAGAATACATTTGTTGCTGTTAGTCACCATTTCATTGCTCCCACGGATTCTAAGTGTTAGGGAGCTGGGTACACGAGTCCCGTTCATCTTCTCTGGTGACTGGGGTTATGCTAGTCCAGAGTGAATATGGTCTGATGTCACTTGTTCTGTGTTCTCCCGCTCACTGTGAGAATGGGGTTCACCCCCAAGTGACCCCCAGAGTCTAGATAGTGTGCAAAATAGACACGAATAGAAATACTGAATCCTTAGCCCTCACTTTCAAAGTTGAAAACTCATAATTTATACTGTCTGGGGGGAAAATAACTTTATAAAATTCATTTTCAAAATAACGATCAGTGCATGAAAGCTAGCAACATGCTCTCTTGAGGTTACTGTACTTCTCAGATGCGCTGGCAAAAGACACGGAGGTTTTAATTCAGAACTTCTCAACTTTTGGCACAGTGCTTGTGAAGAAGGCTGACTCGCCGGCCCACGTCCCCACGTCTCCAGCAGGCCTTTTTCCCACACCCTCAGCGGGGGCTGACCATTCACCTTACAACACCAAGTTCCCCGATCAAGCAGAAAACCAAATCCCTCCCCGCGGAACGCTGCATGTTTTAACATAAGGTCTTTCCTTACCAAAACACGCTAAACCCATCAATTCCCACATAGTATGACCTGCTCTTGTGTTCTGGGAAGGCCAAAATGTGTCAAATGGACAGAATGCTATGTCGGAGACCATCGGATTTTGTCAAACTGAGAAAATTAAACGCAGGCTCTGCCATAAAAACACAGCTTTTGAGCTTGCCCATGCGCTTGGGAAGCTGGGCCCTCACAGCTGTAGTCCCTCCTGGCATTTCAACGTTGGCCAAATGTTGACTCAAAGCATAACCGAAATAGAAATCTCTCAGGCAACTTCTGCTCCAGCTGACACAGCCAACTGGTTTTGAGTAAGTGGTGTTTATCAACGTCCAGTCTGAACTGCTGACCAGAAACATGAGATAATGAACAAAATTAGCTCCAGAAGGGACGTATCAGTTATCTGAACTTGTTCCTTTTATTTATTTGTTTATTTTTTGCCCCGGAAAGACAGGAATTTATTTCATCCTTCATCATGTTTTAGTATTTTCAGAGAGATTTGTAATATTCTTTAAATAGGTTTGGTTTTCATTTAGAGTTAGAATTTGAGTTATATTAGTAGTGGTAGAGCATATCTGGCAACTAACATATAACGGTTAAGAGTTCTCTATGGAAGAAGACAGTCAAAGTTTAAATATATGGGTAGTTAGTCATACAGATGTACTTCAGTAAACTCTGGAGACTTCCTTCCAGGGAGTTTCTGGCATTTCACTGTGACTGGGTCTATCTGATGGTGTCTGTCTGTTCTCTTCTAAAGCTTATAGAGGAGTTACTGATGGATTCTAAAGTCCCTGCATAATTTTCAGACTTTTCTCTTCCTCCACATAAAAATTTGACAAAACAGATGGCTGAGAAATTATTGCATTACAAAATAAGACAGAAATAGGGCCGGAGATTTAGCTCAGTGGTTCCAGCGCCTGCCTCACAAGCACAAGGTCCTGAGTCCAATCCCGGTAACTACATACAATGCTGGGCATGGCGACTCATACCCACCAGCCATCAATACCACATACCACAGTGCCGGGCATGGTGGCTCATGCCTGTCATCCCAGCCCTTGGGAGGCAGAGGCAGGAGGATTGCTGAGTTCGAGGCTTGCCTGGGCTACATAGTGAGCTCAGAGCCAGCCTGAACTACAAAGTGAGATCCGTCTCAAAAAAAAAGACAGAAATAGAAATGACCTTTCTTGCTCATTTAGTAATTATCATTCAATTCTGGCCTATTTGTAAATAGCAAAATGGCTGTCTTTTACTCATAATTCAGTTCCAGACAAATTATACATTGCCATGAAGATAGAACTTAAACTGATATTCTTATATATAAAGCAGTAATTCGTATGTGTGTGTGTGTGTGTGTGTGTGTGTGTGTGTGTGTGTGTGTGATACTAGGGATTGAATTTAGGCCCTTGTGCTTACAACATAGGTATGGTATCATTTGAACTAAATCCCCAGCCCTAGTAATTATTTTTTTAAAGGATAAAATATGACTTATTCTTCAATGTAGCATTTTCACAGTTCAACCCAGGTTTACATTTCGCTTCCAACCAAAAGTCAATTTACATTAAACCTTTCAAAGCACTGAAAAATTGTGCTCACTATTAGTTTTTGTTGTTTCTGGAATTGATGTGTTAATCCTAATCCTTAGCCTATTCAGTTCTGTGGTTTATTTAATAATCAGCTACTGAGATGAAAAAAGTTAACCCTATTACCTCAAACTACGACTTCTTAGCTTATGATAATTTGCTGAAATTTAAAGATAATATGTGCATATAAGTATCATATTATACACAAATAATTTTATAGTAAAGTTGACATTTGAAACAAATATACTTCCTCATGTATCTCTTATAGTTCATTTTTTCAAGATTAATTCTGTTTACTTAATTGCTTACGTGTGTATTTAAATCAATTTTCTAAATCTCAGGACAGAGGCAATAGTCAATGCTTAATTTGTTTTTCCAATCACAAGCTGACTAGAACTAGAAATTCAAAGGTGATAAACCTACTTTAGAATGGTTCACAATCAACATAAATGAATAGCACAGAATATTTTAGATCAGCCAAAACTGAGAATGTATGTTTTTCTACATTTACTGATTTTCAGTTTATTTCTAATCTTTAAATAAATTTCCACTCTATTCTTTAAATCTTTCTCAGACTATTGGAGTAACACAAAAATCTCTTCTGAAATCTTATCTATTCTGAACTTAATCTACCCAGCGCTTCAATATTGCCTCTTCTTCTATACTTGGACTTACAAGTTATCCAAGCCATCTATGCAATTATTCATTTGTCCTTGAAATTTTATTTGATGACTTTTATTTGTTGAGCACACGAACTTGATAGGTTGAAAGATAGTCATTCCCCTGTATTACATTCAACCACATTACAGAAAGAGAAATAGTAAATATAGTACACATAAAATACCTGAGCAAAGAAACCTTGAAGTGATCATAGATGCAAAGGAAATATGTGAATGTAAGTTCTGATCTATAGAAGCTGAAGGGACTAGCAAGGACATACCCTGTTTTTATAGCTCAAGCATTTAAGGTACAGAAGATAAAGCAGAAAAGTGATTTGAGGCCACCACAAAACACACCTCTCTTGCTAATGTCTGGCACTTTAACTACCGCCATTTGGAAATACTTCCTGCACTTTGAATTTGCTGTATTTCTATGCTAATAACTGGGTGGGTTATTTATTAACCTACCAGGAGAGAGTTCCAAACCTATTTTCTTTGTAGCAGGACAACTGTTAGAATATTGCAACGCTTTTAGCTCTCTTATTTGACTAACAGTTCCAATAACTAAAATATCCTCTATAAGAAATTTGTAAATAAATAAAATCCCCCTCACTCCAGGAAATGTAGGGGTCGTTCAGTCTAGTCTTTGAGCAATTCTCTTAGCAGTTAAGCCTTTCCATCTATGATCTCACATGCAAAGATCTAGTCTGTAGACGTAATTAGGATAATAAGGACCTGACGGATTCCTTTGACCTCTGGGCTTATAGAGAGACCCCTGTGCACCCACCCATTCCTGCACATGGGCAAGCGCAGGGTGCACCCTGTGGAGACACAGGCCACACCTGTAACACAACCCTGCCAAATGGTTTTCTGAGGCCTCTTCCAGATGCTTAATTAAAGCCTTGATTCTTTTTCCTAAAGTGCTACTAAGCACAAAAACAAACAACAGAAGGCCATAGGAAAAAGTACATGGGGAATATTTCTCAAGAGTCATTTTGTTTTCTAATTAGTTTCTTGAAGGCATATTCATGTGGGCTGTCCTCTGACTTTAAAGCTCACTAATGCCACTTACTCACTGGATGACTTTGAGAGACCTACTTAACCTTTCTGAGCCCGTGTGTTGTCATCAGTGGGGTGATCTAATAACTGTAAGTGCTTCTTACATGATTATGTGTATGAACTTATTTAATCCATATGGCGCCTTACAATAGTGGTTGGCACACGTAAGCACTTAATGGGTTTACCCTATTATTAAATTCAATAAACCAAGTACACGCAATGAATAAAGCAGAGTTTTAGGGGATAAATAGAGTCCATAATATATAATCCTAGCCCATAAAAAATACACAACATTTTAAAATAAGGACCCATATGACTTCTTGAGAAGGCTGTCTGAGTTTTATGAAGACCCGAATACCCACAACTACCTCCAATCCACCCAGGCAGAACTGAAAGAGAAGAGATAAAAGCTATTAAATGTGGCTGCAAAATATCCATCTTATGAATAATGGTAATCTGGCTATAAATTTGTAAGTCAGCTTATAGATAGTGGAAAAGCATTGGACCCCTTGGATTGGAAAAATTATGAAGCAACAGATAAAACAGATTCAACTGGCAGCGGAGAAACAGTTTGGAAGAGCTCACTGGTTATTCCAGCAAGAAACTACACAGCTTTTTCCTCTTTCTCTGGCAAACCTACACCTCTTATCTTCTTTAAAACTTAACAACAACTCAATTTTATAGATAAAAATTTGCAGTTTACCTGGGTGCAGAGCACATGCCTGTGATCTCTGCACTTGGAAGGCTGAGGCAAGAGGATCCCCATGAGCTCCAGACCTGCCTTCCCATAATTACATAGTGAGTTCAAGGTGACCTGACCAGCATGGTGAGAGCCTGCCTCACAAGAAAATCTGGATTCTGTGCTATACATTCTGTACGGAAACAATTTTCCTTACAATTATTTTATTTTTATTGCTGAGAAACTATTCTCAACTCTAAATTAAAGAACTAAGCAAAGCAGGGCAGTCACGTGGTTCAACCTTCTCAATTACTTTGAGGAAGAATTTAACAGTGAGAAAAGTTGAAAGTGTTCATATCAATGTCACATAGACAGCTAATGACTTCGTGTGGATAAGTTACTTCAATTAGTTCAGTTCCTAAAATGAGCACTATGCCTTGGGGTTCTAATATACTGTTATTTAATTTCTGGAACATCATTTAATCTAGCACTTTGAAAGCAATTAACTTTTAATTGAATATATGTTGTCCATAAAAGTTGAAATTTTATGAATGACATCTTGTTTAAAAAGAAAAGTTCTCAAACAATAAATGCAGTGAAAACAGGACTCTAGCTCAGTCTCAAAACTAACCCCTAAAGAAAATTCTTAGACTTTCACCATGGAATTACTTACAATAATTTCCTCAATTGACTAACTAGATTGTCATTTTAAGACAATCTTTTTATAATATCAAAAAGTCAACTTGGCTTCTTCCAATCAGAAGGAGTTATGACATCAAAAATATTGCCTGCAATTAATAAATGTATTGGATTTTATATATATATGGTCATGAACAGCAGCCACGGAGCTGGAATGTTGAATAATAATAGTATTGTTTCTATTTGTAACACTTTCTTTCATGAGCAACTAACAATTCTAATCTTTTTGTAAGAATTAAGTCCTCCTTTCTGGAAATTCTGTATTACTGGTACTTAGCTTCAAAGGGACAATTCTACGGTAAAAACGCAGCAATAAACTGTTTGCTAACTGTTTAGAGCTTCTGGGGGTTTTGCTTTATAATAGGAGACCCAAGAATACAGTCCCCTTCTAATGGCTAACACAATACATTGCACTTTCTGCTGAATCATTGCCCCCTCTTTAAGAATAATCTCTGTAAATTGTGTTACACAGCCTAGAAGTTGATTGTTCAATAAAGCTTAAATAGAGGCATTCCTTAATTAAGTATTCAATAAGTTTTATATACCTGGCCTGGCTTAATCCATCTCAAAAGTGACCCTGAAGCAGGTTTAAACTAATGCTTTCAAAATGTTAATTATTTGACACTTGAATGCTTTTCATTGGCTGCCAACATGGCTTGGCAAAGAGAAACAAAATTTTTCAATTGCTTTAGGGCAGAGTCATTTTTTCTAATTTACAGAGTAAAAACCCTCCAACTCCTCGAATTTCCTACTTTGCTATTTAGTTTTGAAGATGTTTTAGAATAGCAGTATCACAGGTTTCCTTCTGTTGACTTGATTTAACTTATTCATAACCTTACTTCACTATCTGCCCTAATTCCAATGATACAGAAGACAATGATTTCTCACAGTTCCAAGATTCCAAAGGAAACTGAACTTTGCACCCCATTCCAAATAGGGAAAAGTGTGGGAACTTTATTACTAGTTTCAACATCCGCATACTTCTTCCTCGGAGGCGTGCATGACTATTCATTACGACTTTGGGGAAGAAAGGCCTCTCTGCTCAAGAGCAGGCCAAAAGAGAGTTGAGAACATCTAGATAAAAACTGACCCATCACCACCTATATATTTTGCTCTATTCTACATTATTTCTTCTCTCTGTATGCTTCTCCTGCTCTTGCAAATTTCAAGTGGCTTAAAATTTAGAGATCTATGAATTAAAACACAATGAAATCAATCACAACTAATATATAGGAAAATGAACTTCTACATTATAGCACCACATTAGCTGTAAGGGAGATCCAATCTCAAGATACCAAAGGTGGTGGTAAGAGCTGCACTCAGCGGGTCAAGGGGAAAGAGCGTCTCCTTGCAGAGAAGGAGCTGGCACTAAGATTGCAAGAAACGAACCCTCAGACTATAGAGAAGGGAAACAAGGTAAGGGCCAAACTCTGAAGTCAAAATAATACATGCGGGCCGGAGGGTTAGCTCAGTGGTTCTGGCGCCTGCCTTGCAAGCGCAAGGACCTGAGTTCGATCCCCGGTTACCACATATAATGCTGGGCGTGGTGGCTCACGCCTGTCATCCCAGCACTTGGGAGGCAGAGACAGGAAGATTGCTGAGTTCGCGGTGGCTTGCCTGGGCACCATAGTGAGCTCAGGGCCAGCCTGAACTACAAAGCGAGACCCTGTCTCCAAAAAGAAAAAAAAAAAAATACATGCAATACAATTGGTGGAAACAAAGCGTTCTGAAAGCAGGATTTTCCCACCCTGATCTCCACAGAGCGCTATGGGGTCCGTGTGATTCCCGGATGGCAGGAACACCTACCTCTGCAGGAGGTGAGCTGAATCCGCCCTGCAGGAGTTACAACTGACTGGGAAGCTCTAGCATCGTTACAGAAAAGAAATTTATTTAAAACCTAAATTGTATCTCTCAGAAAAGGATTTAAGAGAGCCAACAATGATAGCTCATTTCAGGAGAAAATAAACAAACGGAATAATATATAAATGTCCCCGATTAGCTGTCACCGATTAGCTACCCTGAAATAAATAATCAGCAGTTGAATAAATAATCCCTTAGCTGAGCCCCAAAGTGTCAACACTGGCAAACATAATGAATCTTTTATAGACGCTTGTTAATAACAGACTTTGGATCTGACAGGTGTGTGTTGCAGAAATAAGCAGAAATCCAAGTACTATAAGCCTCTCTATCTCCATTCACTGATATTGTGTGAACTATGAGGCCATTTTTCCAAAAATTTTGCAGCATTATTTTTGATGAATATTTTGCAGCTTTTCCATTTTATTTGTATTTATGGGTGTCTCAAAACTGTTATTTTAGGCTGGAAAACAAAAACGAAAGTACGGAGTCCACAGCAATGTAATTTGATCATCCAAGATTTGAGCTCTAAAATCGGGTAGATTCGGTTGGAATTCTTACTCTGATAAACACTCTCTGGGTTTGGCGGGAAAATCACTGAGTCTCTCTGCCTCAGATTTACTGTAGTTTCAATAACCATCTCTACCTCCAAGTTTCTGTGAGGATTCGTCAATACAGGCAGTGACTCGGGGTGATGGCTGCTACGTATCCAGTTCTCTGAAAACATACCATTAGTAATGTTGTTAGTATTAATATTAAAGTGCAAATATTTTTGCTTTGCCAAAGAAAAAAATATTAAAAATATAGTTTTATTTATGTTCAACTTTGGCTAACATGCAACAGAATCTGTCATTTAGAATTATGGGTAGTAAAGAATATTACAGCTAATTTAACTCTTAAGTATGTACGATCCCGAAAGGCCACAAATGTTAAACAGTATCTTGATAGTACTTGAAGACTTCTTTGGCATTATTTCCTTTACTAATGCCTTCAAGGTGTTATAAAAATGATAAAAACTTACAAGACTGATGTGATCATGGCCGTTTCAGGGGCGCATGTCTGCCAGGAGGTGGCATAACTTTTCTCTTGAGCATTTCCACACACACACTGCGCTGCCTCCTCTCCTAGGCACATTGCTGCTCTCTTCCAATCCCTGTGATGAGGCCGAGAGACAGTGCTCTTCACGTGGCCAGGCCATTCAGTAGCCCGTACTTTAGAGGTGTTTTCACCAAGCACCTCTGATCTCAAGAAATATTTCCAAACAGCTCACTGAGAATTTGATACATAATAAACAAAGTAGGCAGAAAATATCCACCTTACTTGCCTAAAATCAGGTCCCAAAAGTAGAGCTTCTGGCTGACTCCAGGAAAGCCAGTACAGCCTATAGTAAGACTAGAAAACACATTTTCCACACCAATGGTGCCTCCAGCATATTCATTTCCCTTGAGTGTAATAAAAACTAGACAACTAACTAAAAGATAACTTCTGTGCTGAATTATCCTAAAAGCAATTTCGTTCTCTTTACACTGTTTCTTTGGCAAAGAATTCAGAAATGACACACAAAATGAAAGCCACAGAACTGACTGGCCCAAGTGGCTAGATGTGTCCTCAGCACCCAGTTGTCCGGCATTAATAAGAAATCAGAGGTCACTAGATCATTCATCCTCTTCTTCCTTCAAATGTAGTTTACTATCTGCTAAGCACTTCTATGGGAGCTAAAGGTACATTAATAAACAAAAAGAACCTGCCATCCATTGTCTCTTCAACAATTAGGCTTTACAGTACTAATGTGTAAATATTCTAACAAGATTAGGATACAAAAAAAAGTGAAATTAGCTTAGAAATAAAAAGCAGGCAGATATTTTTCTCATAGTCTTTCCTCATCATATATAAACATATATATATATATATATATATATATATATACAAAAATGATACAGCAAAAAAATGGAAACGAAACTATATATTTTTTTTTTCCAGAACAAAAGTACCTTTTACACCTTATGAAGAGTAAATAGACTTAATCCAAACACAACTCATAGAATTAGTTTCAGGGCAGGCAGAACACTAGGAAAGTAAATGTTTGGCACCAGTTCAATATGCACAATAGTGATTTTAATGAGTTGAGAACTATTTTTTCAATCAAAGTTGCTAAAACAATAAGCAGTAGTCTATCAATGCCGACAGAAGTCAGCATGAAGTGGAGTGTTATTTACACATTAACTGTGATAAGATTGCAGAAATCTAGGGAGTCTTAATTGTTATTCCTGCAGAACAAAAAAATATTAAAGGGAAAACGCTCGAGTAAAGCAGCTTTAGAACATGAACTTGTCCATCCGAGCCCAGTGTGCTGCACCTGTGTACAGCTTTACCGAGCTTGAGCTATTTCGTTCAGCCTCGGGTTAGGCAAATTTAAGAACTGCAAACTAAGAAAACAGATGTGGACAATAACACCCCCATTTTAAATCAAACAACAGTTACCCTGCCTCCCGCGAGAGAACAGATGGTGCTAGGTAACAGATTTCCCCATAACCATTAAAATGAGGGCATGAAGCCAGACTGCACTAATTGAAGAAAAACATACTTCCTAAAAGATAGTAACTTTTAATTGTTACATCATCTACTCTTTCTCAGAAACAAATTTCAAAGGGCTGGGAGAATTTGAAGAGACAAAGTGCACGTTGGTCCAGACTCAGAAAATTCCAGGTAGCGCTGCGTCTGCTTTCCAAAGCGAGCCCTTGTTGATAACACCTCTCGCGTCTGTGCTTCCCAGCTCTCCCAGCTCAGGAAGTGGCTGTCCGCGCCCAAAGTCTGGAGATCTGTCTCGATCGCTTAAGTCCTTCTGCTCCTAAGTTCCCAGCCTCCCATCATGCCCAGTTTATTCTATGTCCGAAAGACATCTTAGGTCAATTGTTTTTCTTCACCTCGGTTGTTACTACTTAGCCAGCTTCACTTACCAGAGGACAGGGTCATCCTCTCTGGAGCTGAGGAACAACATAACGGAGACATTATAATTACTTTACACACAGTCAGTGCCCTTCCATTTTTCTTTAAATATGGGAAAAGACAAGAAAAAATCTACTGTGATCCAAACCGGACAAACCAAAAACAGACCAAAGAAACAGATCTCTGGAAAAGTAACTTACTGGACTCACAAGATGAGAAGGCTACAATGACCATGATTAATATATATAAGAAAATAGAAGGAACAGTGGAGGGAGTGGACTGAAAGAAATATTGTAACTAGTAGCAGAACTAATAAGACATGTTAGACCTAAGTCTGAATCTGTTTTCTGCTGCTGCAGCACAATAGCCGAGACTGGGTAAACTATAAACAGTAAGGTATTTATCAGGCTCACAACAGCAGAAGTGGGAATCCAAAACCGGATGTGGCTTCGTACTGTAGCATAGCATGGCCAAAGCACAGTGAGGGCGGAAAAGGGAAGAAAAACCCTCCCTTTCATAACTAATCATGAATAACAATCATTTCAACCACTTAATGTAGACAAAACCTTCCATCACAATTAAGAAAAAATCAAAGACCAAAGTGTCTCACATACAGAAATACTACAAGTTTTAAAAATTCAAAAATTAAAGCTAGTAACATGTTGAAAAGTTAATAATAAGATACAAATGAAGCTTACTCCAGAAAAACAAGTTTGGCTCAAATTGGAAACAGTGTAATTTATTGTATTAGAAGGTAAAAAGAGAAAATTAGCACAGTCATATACAGGTGCTCAGAAAAAACTCAATACTAAAACGGCGATTCAGCGAACCAGGAGTAAAGGAAAACATTCCTAATGTTACAGTGTCTACAAAAACCTACAGAGAGCAGTATACTGCTTTTTTTCTATAAAGTGTGAACTTGATCACTTTTGTTGCTGGTATCTTTAATATATATTTCCTATGACAGAGAATTCTTTACTAATTAAGATGTTGGAAGGTATGTTGCTATTTAGCTAAATGAGGCAGACTTTGATATTTTAAAAACACGGGTTCAAAAACAGCCCACAGAATAACAGTTTCTTTATAGAAGAATTAGTGGTAATACAGATAAGGGGAGATCAAAAGATAAATGAATGTTTCATTTGAACATCTATTACCCTCTAAGACAGTTTAACACTAATCCTCCTCTTTGCTTGTGACACACTTATTTCATGGTTCTGGTACCATCAGAAGCAGCTCCAGAAGTCCTCTTCTGAGAATGTCTTTTCACATTGTCTCTATTCTGAAAGTCTCCCTCCTCCCACATTTTGAAATTCCAGTGATATTTTTTTTTAAATTTCCCCATTCATATATTTACTTTATAATCATTGTGGCAATTCACCTCTTATCCCCTGCTTAAAATTAAATTGTTTTCTAATCTATCTTCAATTTAGCACTTCTTCAGTTGTGTAAAATCTGCTATTATATCTATTTCTGATATTCTTAATTTTAATTATTGCCTCTTTTAGTTAGAGAATTTTTATTTGACCCTTTTCTGTAGATTTGAGTTTTTATGTAAAATTTTCCTTTCTATCTCCAATTTCCTTGATGTGTCTTTTGTTTTAAAATTTATATTCAGTAATGTCAAAATGTATGTTACTTTTGGATCTATTTCTACTGCTTATTTTTTAATCTAGCCCTGTTCATTGAAATATGCTAATTTTTACATAATTTAGATATTTTACATGAGAAAAGAACAGAGCCTTTGTAAAATTTTTACCAGAGAGGATTCATCCTATTTTTCTGACAGAGAGCAAACACAGAATGCATAAAACATAGTGAGTCAGTCTCTTTAAAAACAGACCGTGGGTTTTAAAGTGAAGATTGGGTCTATGGAATCTATTAGATTCCATGAAAGAATTCATGTGCAAACTAATACTGTTCTAAGGCAGTTCTTAATTTTTTTTTTTTTGAGACAGGCTCTCGCTTTGTAGTTCAGGTTGACCCTGAGCTCACTATGTAGCCCAGGCAAGCCTCAAATTCAGCAATCCTCCTGCCTCTGCCTCCCGAGTGCTGGGATTACAGGCATGAACCACCACGCCCTATAGTTTTTAAATTTGTTAGTTTCCTCAGTACCTTGAAACCGTAACAACTTCATTCTAGTTTCAACTGCCTTGTTACTGGCTTTCTATGTCCCTACTCTGTATCAGTTAAGAATTCAGCGAATGAGCCGTGTATGGTGGCCCATTGCGATCTTCCAGTACTTGGGGAGGATGAGGCAGGAGGACTGCAAATCAGAGTCAATCCAAGGTAATTTAGAATCTATGTGAATCCTTGTCTCAAAATAACATTAATAACATTAATAATAATAATAGTAATAATAAGGGCAAGGGCCTGTACTCAGCAAGTGACTTAAGGGAAAAAAGAACACAGAACATTGAGTTCATGCTCAAAATTTCCTTTCTCTCTAAATCTAATTCCCCAAAGTCTAGTTATCTTAGGAGACACTGGTGCCATCAAGAAGATGCAATTTATGGGCCGGAGGGTTAGCTCAGTGGTTCTGGCACCTGCCTCGCAAGCGCAAGGTCCTGAGTTCAATTCCCGGTAACCACATACAATGCTGGGCATGGAGACTCACACCCACCAGCCATCAATACCACATACCACAAATGCCAGGCATGGTGGCTCATGCCTGCAGTCCTAGCACTCGGGAGGCAGAGACAGGAGGATTGCTGAGTTTCAGGCTTGCCTGGGCTACATAGTGAGCTCAGAGCCAGCCTGAACTACAAAGTGAGACCCTGTCTCTCAAAAAAAAAAAAAAAAAGAAGATGCAATTTATAATCCTGTGGCTTCTCTACTTGTTTTCAGAAGGGCTGTTGGTACACTGTGTGCATATATTATATGCCACTACATCCACTGTATTTAAGCCCAGAGGTCTCTCACGTGCAAATTTTGCTTAACTCATGAAAATAGTCTTTCTTTGATGGATGACACAAGCAAATGAACATTTCTTTCCACCATTCACTGAATTTGAAAAAAGAAATTTTTGAAAACACAATATTATTACTACATAAGGAAAAATATCTCTTATACAGTCTTATTTGAGAAAACTGTTGATCTTGAAGGGCTCAGAGGTAGGGCAAACCTTCTCCTTCTCCGTCCACCCTAGAAAATCTCCAATTATATATCATCATCCTTCAAAATATGCACTAAATTTCACTAACACATGTGGTAGTTTTCCTATTCTTTCAAAATGCTCCTCTAATTAGAACTAAAGGTTGGAAACCAGGATAACGTATATTATCAGTGCCTCTGGCCTTACTCTTTCTTCCAGCGAGTTTGAGTGTCTTCAGTGATTAATGTACTTAAACCACCGAAAACTTTGAGCGATTCCTCTATGAGTCCCTTAGAAATAAAGAGTCTTCCAAGTCCTTTCTCAGATCAAACAGAGCTTTGAAGTACAAATCAATGCTTTCCAGAACTATAGTAAAATTAGTACATGGCACCAGGATTTTTCATCTTTTTTTTTTTTCCTTTTTTTGGAGACAGGATTTTGCTTTGTAGTTCAGGTTGGCTCTGAGCTCACTATGTAGCCCAGGCAAGCTTTGAACTCAGCAATCCTCCTGCCTCTGCTTCCCGAGTGCTGGGATTATAGACGTGAGCCACCACGCCCGGCACTGTGGTATGTGGTATTGATTGTTGGTGGGTGTGAGTCTCCACGCCCAGCATTGTATGTGGTTACCGGGGATTGAACTCAGTACCTTGCACTTGCGAGGTAGGCTCCAGAATCACTGAGCTAACCCTCCGGCCCCAGAATTTTTCTTCTTGAATATAAAAAAAATCTCAAAAGCATATTGTATTTACATTATCGTCTTTTGACAATGATAGATTATTTCTATGCAATTAACCACTTTGTACACACATATATACATAAAGATATAGATAATTTTTGTCCAATAGGTCTGTTACTTAAAATAAGAATACATTTTAAACTCCCAAAATGGGAATTCTTTTTAAACTAACTGTAGGTTATATCATTTTCTAGACAGAAGCAGCTTTTAAATGACTTTTCAGTCATGTAGATAGCCAATGGAATATCAAATACTAGTTACATTAATTAGTTCTGAATACCTCTAAGTCTTTATAGCATTTAATCAAAGGGCTGGTAAGGATCAATTCTTTACTAATATAAATATATTAAACTCAGGCTGACTGATAACCATCCTTGAGAATTTTTTGCAAGTCTTTCTGAATTACACCTTCCTAAAGGATCCAATAGATAAGTCATACCTGAATCTTACAAAGCATAGAGCGTATTTATAATAATCAATCTGCCGTCACCCCATACGGCGCAGAGTAGTAAATTAGTGAAAGTTGAGATTTCCATGCTTGTTCAACAAGCAAAGTTCGGGGCATAATAACAATTCACAGGTGAATCCGTTCAGCTCCCTTCCGGAGGGGCCTCCCAACACAGTCAGCGTTTGCTCAAGAGCACAGAGGATAATAGGACTAGTGTAGGCTGCAGACAGGTGCACACTTCACTTCTGCCCACTGGAAACCCTTAGGACTCTTTATCTCCTAGGTTTCCGTTTCTTCAGTACCAAATAAGGCACGAAGGCATTTATAAAGGTTTTGAACAATATGTAAAATAATTTGAATTACCTAATAATAATTACTTAAATTTATTTTAAACCTTTGCATCTATTTCTAAATTCCAATACAATATAAAAATGTTTAAAAGTATAATTATTTTATTATTATGGCCTGTGAGTTTAACATCAAATTTGTGCTATTGTCTAAACGTGCTACATATAGTACAATTCTGTTAATGATACAACTGGTCTGTTTCTCTCAAGAAACACACAATATGAGCTCCAGGAAAAAAACTTATTCATTTCCTGCAAGTGTTATTCAAGGTACATTTCTATTTATGAACCTAATTTAAATCTTGCTATAGTTAAATTGTCTTTAACTGCATTCCAGGAAATGACCACTTTGAGAAGAAGTAGGTATTCATTAAGCAAACAAAACTGTATCAGTATCATCATGACTTTTATGCTGGTTTCTCTGAGTGTATTGTTCAAAGCTATATTCCAAGAGGATTAGTGTGACAAAAATGTGTTAAAGGATGAGAATTGAATAAATTACTGCCTATGATTCAATTCATGCCAGTAAATATAGTTTAAGATGTGCTATACTCATGAAATTCTAGTACTATATCAAAAACTAATATTAAATTACCTGCATTATTAAAATCCAACAATTTATGGCTGAATGTCTTGTTCTTACAAACAAAAAGTACCTTTTCCTTCTTCCCTTCTTCCTTCCTCCTGTCCTCTGCTCCTTCCTTCTTCTCTTCCCTCCTTCCTTCCTCCCTTCCTTCTTTATTCTTCCTTGTATTATCTCTATTTCTTGTATTTACTTGCTAAATTATGCACTAACTGCCTATTGTGTTTGAAACCACGCTGGACTCCCACGTGTCAAAGGGTCCTCCATGGCAGGAGTCTGAGTTTGCAGAAGGATTTCTTCTTGGGCAGTGACAAGGGGTTCTAAAATGCTGACCACTGGTCAAAATATCTGTGTACAGAACACTCATTCACATGACACATGGATCTCTTCCAGTGCATGAGAACATGCAAAAGCATGAGAGTATCTAAGAAGAAATATGCTAGAAATACTAAAAACAAAAAAAAAATCAAATTAAAATCTACTCTGCCATAAAGAATGATGTTTGAATAATTTATACTCAAAGGGACATACCTTCAGGACACATTCACACGTGAAATAAGTAGGTCACAGATGTGTAAATATCATATCTGTTCTCTGGTATGAGAAACTGAAGATGTGAATGAGCTCTAGAATGTATGATGGATATTGTGAAATAGAAAAATTCAAAGGGAAATGTGGAGGAGTGCGTAATGAGGGGTAAAGAAAAATATGATGGTAATAAAAAAGGGAAACAAAATTTATGTATTTAGAGGGTGGGGGATTGTGGGGTGGGAAGGGGAATGGGGAAAAAATGAGAATTAAATTGTGTCATATACTGGTACAAATTCCCAATACTGAGTGTGATCATGATGTGTACATACAGTGTACCAATAAAGATAAAAAAAAATTTTTTTTGAATCTGTGCACATGACCTTGCCTAGTGTTGCTGGTGTTAAAGTTAAGCAGCACACTGCACACAAGAATTGCTGTTTGCATTGATCTCTCAGTGAGGGAGCTTCCGCCATGTGTCCGAGGTGTGTGGCCCCGGAGCTGCCTTATCTTCTCTCGTATCCCTGCATGCACTTACGGCTGCTTCTGAGAATCGAATTAGAAAGAGCCTATACATTCTTAACTGGCAACTGTTTCAAAGTGTAAGCACTAAATACAGAGCCTTTAAAAGATAAGACTACAAATTTTGAAATTCCTATTGTGACTTAATGAGATATAAAAATTCCAGGTCGTCAATACTGCAGAGCACATCTAGATACATTGAATCACTTACAGTGTTACTATTTTTAACTAATTGATTTTATTGGTATATTTTATATACACATCCCGATCACAATCAACATTGAGAATTTGTACCAGTATATAACACAATATAATTCTCATTTTTCCCCTTCCCCGTGTCCACCCTACAGCCCTCCACTCCCTATATATGTATGTTTTGTTTCCTTTTTTTATCATCACATTTTTTCTTTCCACACACTACTTGCCCACACCCCTTTTACCTTTTGAATATTTTCTATTTCACAATATCTATTATACACTCTAGAACTCATTTACATCTTTAGTTTCTCATACCAGAGAAAAGATGCAGTATTTACATATCTGTGAACTATTTCACTTATGAGTACGTCCTTAAGGTGCATCAGTTTGAGTACAAATAACTCAAACTTATCATTCCTTATGGCAAACTAATACTCCATTTTATTATAACACACACACACACACACATCTTCTATCCAGTCTCCAGTTGATGGGCATATGTGCTATTTTCTATCATATTTAGCTATCACAAACTGACCTGCTATTTACATGGATGCATATATGTTGCTGAGATATGAATTTTTTAATTCTTTTGGGTATATATGTAATGGGAATAGCAGGGTCAAATGAAGCCTCTAATCCTTGTTTTTTGAGGAATCTCCACACTGATCTCCATAGTGGTCTCACCAGTCTACATTCCCATCAACAGTGGAGAAGTGTTCCTTCCTTCCACAGCCTCACCAGCATTCATTGCTGGCTAATTTGGGGACAGCAGCCACTCTTCATGGAGTGAGATGAAATCTCAGTGTTGTTTTCTGCATCTCTCAAATGACCAGTTATGTTGAGCGTTTCTTCATATGCTTCTTAGCTGCTTTTACTTCTTCCTCTGAAAAGTGCCTGTTCATTTCAGATGCCCATTTTTGAATTGGGCCATTAAATTTGGGGAAGCTAGTTTTTTTAAGCTCTTTATATATTCTAGATAGTGGCCTTTTGTCTGAGGAACAGCTGGTAAATTTTTTCTGCTATATTGTTGGGGGTTTTTTTTTTGTTGTTGTTCTGCTGGTGATTTCTTTTGCTGTGCAGAGCTTTTTAATAAGATGAGATCCCATTTGTTGATTACTACTGCTAGTTCTCATGCTATAGAAGTTTTGTTCATAAAATCTTTCTGTAACTCAATGTCTCCAATAGTTTTACTTAACCTGTTTTGCAGCAGGTTTATTAAGATTACAATACCTGGTCAAATCCTTCTGTGGTAATTTTAAAAGGCATCATTTTTATATATACAAATAATATTTAAATGTTTTTCAAAAAGGATTATGCAGAACTGTGACCAGATTTATGGTCACAGGTTATTTTCTATAGTCAGTGGTAAAAAGTCAGTGGTACCTCAGTTCATGAACTTAATTCATTCTGTGATTCTGGGGAAGATGGCCATTTAATTTGTCACCTGATGCAGAGTTCCCAAGGGAAAGTAAACATCTGCACAATACTTCTGTTCACAAACCAAACTGTTCTCAAACAAAAGCACTAGTGAACTGAGGTATCAACTCTATTCACATGTTCACCTTTCATAAAATTCAATAAATTACCATCAAGGAGATCCAATATCAGAAATGATGAGCTCCAAACACTATTCTCTCCTTGCTTTCTGTATTTCCCCTGCTAACTAAATCTTTCTATTAATTTTAGCAAAACTGAAGTGTTGGGCTGGGCACGTAGCTCATTGGTACCACGTCTGCCTCACACAAATGAAGCCTTTGATCCCACCCTCAAATACATGGTTTAAGCAAAATGCAAATAAAAATGTAACAGAATTCCACACATTATAATTTATTAAAACCAGCACATTTATAAAACTATAATGTGATATTCTTTGCATTAGATTAAAAATCCACAAATATTTTCTGTTAATAAAGACTTGTGCAGTCATAAGCATATATAAAAAGAATTTGTTTTGTACTGAATAAGCTGCAGATAGCAAAATACAGAAAAAAAAATGTGCATAGAAAAAGCATTCATTGAGCACATAATTTTACTTTTAAAATGTGGCTTTCAAAAACTTAATAAACATGGGCCAGATATTTAGCTCAGTGGTTCCAGTGCCTGCCTGTCAAGCGCAAGGTCCTGGTTCAATCCCTGGTAATCACATACAACAATAGTGGGTGTGGTGACACACACCCACGAGCAATCAGTACCACATACCACAGTGGTGGGTGTGGTGGCTCACACCTGTAATCCCAGCACTTGGGAGGCAGAGGCAGGAGGATTGGTGACTTCTAGGCTTGCTGGGCTACATAGTGAGCTCAGGGCCAGCCTGAACAACAAAGTGAGACCCTGTCTCAAAAACAAACAGGGCCGGAGGGTTAGCTCAGTGGTTCCAGTTACTGCCTCACAAGCGCAAGGTTCTGAGTTCGATCCCCAGAAACCACATACAATGCTGGGCATGGTGACTCACGCCCACCAGCAATCAATACCACATACCACAATGCTGGGTGTGGTGGCTCACGCCTGTAATTCCAGCACTCGGGAGGCAGAGACAGGATTGCTGAGTTTGAAGCTTGCCTGGGCTACATAGTGAGCTCAGAGCCAGCCTGAACTACAAAGAGAGACCCTGTCACAAAAAAAAAACAAAACAAAACAAAACAATAAACATTGAGAAAGGGTCTACAGAAGCAAACCTAACTGGGGCCACCTTTTGGAAAACACTACTGTAGCATGATGAATTTCCAAAATGAAATAAGGAGAACAAATACTTCATGATAATCCCCACAAAATAAAATTAATATCATTTGAAAAACATAAATTACCATTCTGATCTTAGTGACGTCTCATCTCTGAGACCAGATATCTGGCACTCACAACCCTAAGGGGGAGAAATTTATTATGTCACGTGGTTTGTAGAGGTTTCTGTCCATGCTCTGCTGGTCCGAAGCAGCGTGGCCTGGCGGAGGGGCCTGGCCGAGAATAGGGCCAATGGCGTGGCCGTGGGACGCTTCCTGCCTGCTGTGCTGTCCTGCCATAACAGACTGAAACTTCTACAAACTATGACTTAAAATAAATTTTCTCTCCTTTAACTTACAGGGATCAGATATATTTTTTCCTGTAATGAAAAAAGTAATTAAGGCGATCTTGAGTTCTTGGGCTGGGAATTTAGCTCAAGTGGAACCGCGGCAACCTTGGATGCACAAGGGCCTCAGTTCGATCCCTGGTACTGCAAAAAGAGAGAGAGAGAGATGATCTTGAGTTCTTGAATTAGTGTTTGAGGGTTTAGGGTATTTTATCTTACATTATCTTAATTTTAGAATCTATAGAATACCATGAGTATGCCAAGCTCCTATTGCTATTTTACCTATTTCAAATAATATTATTTTTAAATAAACTAGAAAATACAAAAAATAAAATAACAAAAACCAGCAAAAGCATTGGTTGTCCCACTGTGTGGATATAATTATTAATATCTCAGTAACTAGTCTTTATGTTTATCTGTATACATAGCTATAGTTCTTTAAAAATATGACTTTTTCATCTGTATTTTATATCATTATTACATATTTTTAATAGTAGTTTTTTTACAGCTGCCTTTTTCCATTTTTTAAAATCATGCCACTACTGTGGGCGCTTGACTTAAGCACTCAATCAGTTCGTGAGGGCTGAATGTAACTCAAGTTAGTTGTAAGTCAATACCACCGAGATCTGAACGTTTACTTGAGTACACACTATAGATAACAACAGGCAGATGAATCTTGCATTAACCTAATCAACCCAATTTGTTCGTATGTCAGGCTGATCCTAAGTTGAGGGTCCAATGTATTTGTTTAACCACATTCATTGTGTAAGACTGTACATTGTTTCCCTGTTTATATACATTAATTTTCTTGCATGTTTGCATTTTACAAGATCTTTTAAATTAATACTGAAATTTAATTACATTTAATTTTAGATGATACATGAAAAGTTATACATATTAATGGAGTAAAGTGATATGAGAAGACTTTGTGCAATGTTTAAATCAGGCAAGATCTATTTATCGCTCTAAACGTTTATGCTTTGTTTATGACACAGACTTTGAAAATCCTTCCATTTTTTCCCCTGCACACAGGAGACTGTTGTTACCTACAGTGAGCCCACTGTGTGACAGCACACTAGAACTTTTTTCCTGTCCAAACGCAATGTGCTCTGTTCAAAATGTACTTTTTTTTTTCCATCTGGAAGTCAGCAACTGAGCTATTTAATCTTTGAAATATTTGTGTAATAAATTCTTCTGCAAAAAAATCTTGTGGAAAAGACTGTCTTAGGTGAAAATTGTCACCTTCTCACAACATATTACTCTGATGAAGAGGTGCTTATATCGATTTAAGCTCAGATACAATCTGACAAATATTTCCCTCTCAAAATGTGTGATCATTTCCTCTGTAACACCTTGGGCTGTTTTCTGTTTGGCTGTTCTTAATTTCCTTTTATATACTTTCAAGTGTGTTGGCTAAAAAAAAAAAATTCACACCCTGAAATGATAGGTAAAAAAGCCTCTTTGAAAAATATTTGCACAAACTACATGGCTAGAATGTCTGCGCTCCAAAACTTACCTCTGGGACACGTGTTGATATGGTGTGTGAACATTTCTGATTGCCAAAAGCAGCCATGTGAGTTTGAAAAGTAAAGCAAATAGATTTAAGTAGTTTTACCACCTTTGAGTGCCTTAAACCGAATTAGGTTCCTTCTTTACAACCTCAAGAAAAATCAATTTATGATCACTGAAAGGATTCATTTCTTGATCACATGCAAAGCAACTGATAATTGATAAGACCCCAATCAACTAATTCACTTAAGAAAATTCTATAAATTTGTCATTAGCAGATAATAGCATTGTACTAGCAAGAGCAAAAGGGGTCTGGGCTACTGCTCGGAGGCAGAGCACGTGTCCAGGATGCTCGAGGCTCTGAACTTGATGCACAGAACCTTCTCCCAGGACACGTGCCCGAGGAAAGGAGCCTGGACAAGGGCTTTAGCCGGAAGTCACCATTTCAGGCCCTCAGGTTGCAACGTGCGGCATGTTGCCCTCTCTGACACTTGCGCCCTCTGGAGGCACAGAGGAAGCAGCGAGAGCTAATTGAAGAAGACGGAGTGGAGGGAACAGGCTCCACAGTGAGAGCTAGAACTGGGCGGTGCTGCCGCCTTTGCAGAAGCTGCAGCATCTCTGTCTTTTTATTGACTGCTGGGGATTCAAAGAGAAAGACCTTGTCATTTAAATACTTTCAGAAACATGCATCCCTTAAAAAAATATCTTTCAAATATGACATGTCTGGCCCCTAAATTAAACACAAAAGAGCAGTATGATCTAAATGACCAAAACAATCCCTTCAGTGGAATCTTACCCTGTATATTCACAGGCCAGGGAAGCTTATTAAACAACAGCCAAAAGTTCTACCCTGTCCAGGGGACCCACACTGGCAAAGTCAAACTTGCCCTTGCTGAATTTGGAGAATTTACTTTCTAAAAAATAGTACTCTAGAAAGTATGACAGCTTTTATAGAGTGGGAAATTTCCATAGGAAATTTGGCATGGGAATGTAATGAGGGGAAGGAATAAATATGATACAGAAAGAAAATAAAAGAGCATGTATAAAGGGGGTGGGGAGGTGTGGGTGGGTAGGGATATGGGTAAAAATGAGACTTAGCTTGTGTCATATACTGGTACAAATTCCCCAATGATATACGTGATTGTGAGATGTATATAAAATGTACCAATAAAGAATTCAATAAAAAAATAGTACTTCAAAACAATGCGTATCTTCATTTAAGCTTTCTTTGATTTATTTTAGTACTTGAACTTTTTAAAAACAGAAAATGCTGGGGAGAGGGTCCTTGTCTTTTTTTCTTCACTCACATGTATTAGTTTGTACTTTTTATCTATCCCTCTTTTCTATTTCTTGCTTTTTACCTTTTCCATTTTATCCTGTTTTATCCTCCCTTCTTCCTTCTTCATCTTTGTCTTCATTTCCTCCTCTTCCTCTCTCGATTTTTTTCTCCTTCCTCTTGCTCTTCCATCTTCTTCCTCCTTTTTCTTCTCTTCCTCTCCCCTCTTTCTTTCTCTCTCTCTCTCTCTCTCTCTCTCTCTCTCTCTCTCTCTCTCTCTCTCTCTCTCTCTCTCCTTTCTCTCTCTTCTTTCTTTACCCTTCTTCTTCTTCCTCTCCCACCACCCCAGCTCTAGCTCTTGTTTCTTACTCACTCTGAAATGACAGTGGTCAATTCTGGCAAGACTTTTAAGTGGACTCTAAACTGGGCTTGTGCTCCCACAATTCTGACTTCACAGAGGGGAAACGAACATCTTTCTTCTGAACAAGCTAAACGCTAAGAACAGTACTATACGACGTCCTGTAATGCCACTCAGACTCTTCCAAAATGGAGTAGACATGTTACAGGAGAGAATTTATAAACACCAGTATTGGACACGACTGTTTTTCTTTTAGTAGTGACATTTTTCAAAAAAAATCACCACAATTATTGTGAAATATTATATGCAAATAGCCTTCAAGAAGAAACATTTATTATTCAGCTTCTGAGATTATTATTCAAAGGAAAGAAAAATCTAAATCATTTGCAAATGAAACTGCCAATTAAACATAGAAAATACCTGTAAAATATTCCTGTGGTGAAAAAGATACAGTTTTTTTTTCCTTTTAATTTACTCAGACTCTAAACACAAAAGGGACCATATAACAGAGAGATATCAGGCAATGCTTCACAGGAAAGACATAAAAGGTAAAGTTATGGGACTTAAAAGTAATTTGTTTCTTTCAGAAATTAAAGTACATGCTGGAAAGAAAAGTACACTTACACTGGATTAATAGTGTTTCCTGGATTCTATGGGGAATTGCGATACTGCATGTTTCAGCTGCCTGATTAAAAAAATATATAATTATGACATCCTCAACAAAAATAAAATCATGTAGCCAAAATTTAGCAAGACTTTTTGTTCCAAGCACTGACTAAAACATCTCTCCTGAAAACAAGTGTCATTCATTTTCAAGTATGTTTCTAGGATTGAAACCCTTTGGCTTTTTAATCTTAGGTCAATAGTGGAAATGTTAGCACAAGGAAAGTTAATACCAATTTTCTTACTTTAGCCTAACAAGATTTCTGGATTGCATTGGCAAACAATTCAACAGAAATTTAGAAAAGATATTTTAAGAACAGGAAATCCCTTGTCAGGAAGAAAAAAAACTCTAGTCAGACAATTCTCGTGTCCAATGGCTTCTACATTGAAAACAAATGTTTCATAATATTGAAATCATTTCATTGCCCAACTCATTCCTATCTGGAGGTAATTTTTAACAGATTCCAACCTACTTTGCAGACACAAATTTTCAGCCACTCTCTCTCATGCCCCATGAGGCCATTTCATAAGTAACCTAACATCAATTCAACAAGATTCATTTTTTCCATCACTTTACACCCTTGAAAACTGATACAGACTTCTCCAGATGAAGTTTAATACAGAACATAGGTTTATGAAGTGTGGAACCTCATTTCAAATGTACACATAATATATTGATGTAGATTTTGGGAACACTTTCAAAGCATACAAATGTGCTGGTTCCAAAGTTTAAATGCTTCTTTTCACTGAAATACAACCCACGAAAGATTTTAGAAGGCAAAAAAAAAAAGCAGAAAAAGCCTCAAAATTTAGTGCTCGTTTTTCCTTAGTTTTTCCAGTATGTTTTAATGTAGAAACTAAATTGTAGGTCCACCATGAAAATGTGTAGCATAGGCAATTCATTAGATTAAATAAATTTGACAATTGGGGACCTGATTGTGAATTACAAACCCTAAGTTCTTAAACAAAAAGTGCATGACTAAAAACCATCAGAGTGATAAATAACATATAATAATATATGAATGATAAAATATTCCCACAAATTGTGCAGTTACTCTTAATTAGTAGAAATGCCTCCAGGACTGTAATTAAAATCCTATACCCTGTCTGAAAAATGTCAACAAGCTATCTGATGTCACAAAAATTGTGTTTTCTGGGCCGGAGACTTAGCTCAGTGGCTCTGGCACCTGCCTCACAAGCGCAAGGTCCTGAGTTCAATCCCTGGTAACCACATACTATGCTGGGCGTGGAGGCTCACGCCCACCAACAATCAATACCACATACCACATTGCTGGGCGTGGTGGCTCATGCCTGTAATCCCAGCACTCGGAGGCCAGAGGCAGGAGGATTGCTAAATTTGAGGCTTACTGGGGCTACATAGTGAGCGCAGGGCCAGCCTGAACTACAAAGCGAGACCCTGTCTCAAAAAAAAAAAAAAATTGTGTTTTCTGTGACATCTTCCTTAAAAGCTTGAAGGTGTACCTTCAATCATGTTCAGTCTTGCATGTGAATATTGATTTTTTAGTATATACTTCTTGCATAAATGTATATGTTCATGCTGAGCAATGAGCTTCACAGCTGAACTGATCTGTGTAAAGAACAGTACAATCTGACTCAGTTCACGGTGCCTTTTCTATCTGATGATTTTCTGCCTTCCAGATACACTATTACATTCATTGTACCAGTGTTTACTGGGTGTGTGTTTGTTTCATATTATAATTTTGGGTTAAAAAATGAAAAACAAATTACTTTGCCCACTAGATGCTGAAAATTGTGGAATCTGAAGTTAAAACTAAGATTAAATGATGCTGTTCACCCCTACCCATATCTTTTGTGATATTTTTACTTGTATTACTGTAGAAAATTTTTATGCTGATTTATAAACATGATCTATTTGCACACAACCACTTCTCTAAAAATATGATGGTTATTTTTGTGTGTTGATTTTATTAGACTAATGACTACCTGGATAATTGGTTTTTAAAAAATCTGTTTATATCTGTGAGGATGTTTCTGGAAGATTATCACTGAAACCAGCAAACTGATATTCCTCACCAGTGCAGGCAGATAGTATCCAGTCCTCTAAGAAGCCCAAGGAGAGAAGAAAAAAGACAGATGAAAGAAGAATTTGTTCTCCACTTGAGAACAGATAGGATCTCCATCTTCTCCTGTCTTTAGACAGTGGCACTAATAGCTCTTGGTTGTTTGGATTTAGGCAAAATATAGAATGGTATACTGGACCATTAGCTTCCATGTACCCTACCATGAGAATTTTTAGACTCTGAGACCACATAAGCTAATTCCTAAAATAAAGACCCATGACCTGAAATAACCATTGATGACCGATGACAGATAGAAGATAGATGATAGATAGATAGATAGATAGATAGATAGATAGATAGATAGATAGATAGACACAAATGGGCAGACAGATTATGTATTTCATATCTACCTCAACATTCATATATTTATTCTATTTGTTCTGTTTCTCTGGAGGATCCTAAAAAAAAAAAAAGAATCAATTTATAGTTCTAAAATAAACTGTAAAAATGCTTTGTGCATTCTTTTCTAATGTCCCTCTCCCAACACCGTGACATGTCTAAATTTACCTAGTCACAATTCCAAGAAGTTAATGTGCTCATAACTATTTTTGTGCCCACTGTCCCGGAAAGCTCCTGCGCAGGGCTCCTCAGCATCAGAAGTAGGTCGACTGTCTTGCGTGTTCTGGCGGAGATCAAGCCGGGCCGTCCGCGCTCCGAGCGCGCGGGCCAGGCCTCTGTGCCACCGGCCGCCGCCGCCCAGCGTGGCTCCCTCGCACAGCCCTTACCTCATCGAGGATGCCACAGACCCTCTCCCCGTCAGGAAGACAGGATGCCAGCATTCCTTCTTTTCTCTATCTGTTTCTGAATAACTAAGTTTAAGTTTCAGAATTTAAACTTTATTTTTTTATTTTTTTTTTTTTTAGACAGGGTCTCGCTTTGTAGTTCAGGCTGGCCCTGAGCTCACTATGTAGCCCAGGCAAGCCTCGAACTCAGCAGTCCTCCTGCCTCTGCCTCCCGAGTGCTGGGATGACAGGCGTGAGCCACCACGCCCAGCACTGTGGTATGTGGTATTGATGGCTGGTGGGCGTGAGTCTCCACGCCCAGCATTGTGTGTGGTTACCGGGGATCGAACTCAGGACCTTGTGCTTGCGAGGCAGGCGCTGGAACCCCTGAGGTAAATCTCCGGCCCACTCTTACTTTATTCTTAACCTTTACTGTGTGGCTTCAGATACTCTCATTTGATCAAATCCTGCGCTCTAAAATGTATGACAGACACTGCAAAATAGTAAGAAAATATTCAAAAGGAAGAGGCATTTAGGGATAAGAAAAGAAAGGAAGGAAAAAAATGATTAAGAAAGGAAAACAAAGGTTATGTATATGAGGTGGGAGTTGCAGGGTGGTCAGGAGAATGGGAAAAAATGAGAATTAAGTCGTGTCATGGAGCGGTACAAATTCTCAATGTCGATTGTGATCATAATGTGTATATAAAACGTACCGATAAAATACATCTTCAAACATCCCTTATACACTTCATGGATTTTATATTTTTAAAAAATATTTGATTGCCATAGTAATCACTCATATTTGGGGAGCACTATATGATGTTTCCATTCATAGAGACACTGGTTATGACAAGGACACGACGAGGAGAACCTGCAAAACCCTGTCTCCTCGCTCCTTCCAAGCAGACGACGCACAGTTGCTAACCACAGTCCTCCTGGGCGAGGACGACCCCCCCACACCCCGACCCTCGCGCCTCGCAAGCGCCGCGCCCACTGGCACAGCTCTCCCGCCTCTGCTGCCTGCTCTACTCTGCTTCTCCGGCTTCAACTTTGCCAGATGCCACAGTGAGTGAGACCAGGCAGTGCGTGTCTGTCTTCTTTTACTTAACGTAAAATAATGACCTCCTGGATCATCCGCGTTGTCACAAAGCACCAGATTTCGTGCTCCTGGATGGATGAACAGTAGCGCACTGTGTAGAGGCCACCGTTTCATGACTTGCTTAGTGACTGATGGACGTTTAGTTTCGTTCCTTATCTTAGCTGTCGTGAACAGTACTGAAACATGGCAGTATAGTCGTCTTTTCAAGCGCACTGGTTTCGTTTTCTTAGTATACATATATCCAGTAGTGGGGCTGTTGTATTATGCACAGCTGTATTTTTAATATTGGGGGTGATCTCCATACTGTTTCTACAGTGATGCTAGCAAAGGTTGTATTAATCTGCATTCCTACTAGCAATTCACAAGTGCTCTTTTCTCCCCGCCAGCCAGTACTTGCTCTCTTTGCTTGCAATAATAGCTTTCTTACTGGCGATATCTCATTGTGGTGCTGGTTTAAATTTCCTCGATGATTAGTTACACGGCATATTTAGTCATACATTTGAGTCGTTTCTGTGTCTTTTACGAAGTGGCTATACAGGTCTCCAACCCCTTTTAAATTGGATAAATTGCTGTTGAGAGCTCTGAGTTCCTTATAAATTCTGGGTATTAATCTTTTATCAGATGTTCATTAATTTAACTATATATTTGACCTTTTTGTTCTGAGGACATGGCTTTTCCTACAGTTTTCTTTGGAAATGAAATGTGTCTTCTCTCCGCACTACTACTTCTGTATCATTCTCCTATAAAAGCTGACCGTGAGCTCTTCTGTGATTAGACTAAACGGTCTAGTGCCCCTCCAAAGTCTGAGTGACACCTCTCCCCACATTCCACCATTCCTTTGACCTCTAACGAATCCTTTGCTCTTAGTTTTTCCCCTAATTCAGTGGCCACCTCTCAGCTTCCCTTACTGATTTGCCCTAAATGCTGGAGGATCCCTAAGTATCTGGTGCTTAGTCTTTGACACAAGTCTTACTGTGTTCCAAAGACCTAATTGCCTCCCGAGGAGACTTCTCATTGATTTTCATCTAAATGAAAAATGAGTTCATTCATTCAGTTACTCAGAAAGTAAATCATTCTTGTAGAACTGCCTTGATTTCTCTGTTCTTGTCTTAAATTCACTAAGTGCACCAAGAAATTTATATTCTAAATACCAAATTTTATCATCACTAATATGTATCATTTTTTAGATGGTGAGGTCTCCAAAAGTGCAAGATAAAATTAATTATAAGTCATATTTTGTCAGTTCTAATAAAAACTGTATATATTTTTGTTAAAATGCATATTAAATCATAACAATCTCCTTCTTAGGAACTTTCCAATGGTTTCTGTTTCGTACTAGGTAAAATTTAAAATCCTATGCACTAAAAGATGGAGGGCAGCATCTTTTGTGATCCTTTGTAAATAGAATAATTTGGGATATGTTTCTTTGCTTGACTGTTTGGCTCCCTCTATTTTCTGTTTGTTTGTTTATTTTGTTTTTTTGCTGAGTTCCCTATGTTTTCTTGCCACAAGTGGAAAAACATGCTTCCATGCTGCCTTATTCAATTCTGATGGAAACAGAAAATTCCTCTTACCTTGGCTTAAAAGCTTTTCACTTAGGTGTGCTAGGAGCAAACTAATTCTTGACCTTGCTGTGGACCAATAACTCAATAAGGACTAAAAAGCCTGGACTGGCCAATACCAGAGTCCCTGAACCAGGGTAGTTTAGGTCATCCGGCTGGCTTAAAGAAGATTCATTCTTCAAACACAGCAGGGAGTGATCCTTCCAGAGAGATATATGAGGTGTGTGAATGAAGTAAAGGGAGAATTAAAGCACTTAATAAAATCAGAGGTGTTTTAGGAAAGAAATCAAGAAGAATGGTAGGCAATTTATGACGTCACTACAAAGAAAGATGCTCAGTGCCTTAGCTCAGTGGACTTAGCAGCCTTTGCCCAAGAGAAACTCGTTTCCAGTAGTCAAAGTTTACTCTGGATTGCTGTTTAATTCCTTCAGATGCAACTTTCAAGAATAAAGAAAACTTTAAATTTCTCTATGTTTTCTTACATTAAACATAGTTTAGGTATCGCTAGTCTTTGGAATGCAGGTAAGAAACAAATAAGGGAGAAATATTAGAGCCAAAATTTGACCTGTGTACTACAGTCTGTCATGAATGGATGTGACGACAGTGAAAAGATAGTTCCTGTCATGGTTTGGCTCTAGATGTTCCCCAGCCCTCCTGTGGTCACAGTGGGGCTTTTGCAGCGGTGGCTGAATCTAGAGGGTATGACTCTGGGAGTAGGGCTGTGTTACTAAATATATCCACTGATTGTTTGGAGCCACTCTAATCCTAGCAGCCTAGACGAGTATAAAAGATGCTACTAAGGTCCCTTGTCATTTTGCTGTATTTGCCATGCACTGTTCATATGTCCCTCTACCTTGGAGCCAGTCAACAATGGACTGAAATCTTACCAACTGTGGGCCAAACAAACGAGAGAAAAGTAACTAATTCAATGCCTTAGTGTGCTATCTGCTGCCGTAACAAAACACTCCATAACCAGCAAAAGAAATTGTTTCTCACCACCCTGTAGACTAGGAAGTCTAATACCAAGGTGGCACCTGTTGAGGGCCTCCTTGCTGCATCAGGGCAGCTGCACGGGGTGTCCCATAGTGAGAGAGCAGGGGCTCACAAGTGCAGTTCACTGACCCCAGCACAGAGGCCCATCCTCACGCCCTTACTGAGGTCCCTTCAAATACTGTCACCCTGGGAACTTAAACATTAAATTTCCAACACAGGAACTTTCGGTGGAAACAGTAAAACTACAGAAATAAGCTACATAATGACCATTTCAGTGTTTAGCTACTAAGTTTGGGGATGAAACAGACTATACTGTCTTAATACTGCAAGTTATTAATTAAAATATATAATCTTAGAATACTATAAGTGATCGAAAAAGTAATTCACTGCAGTCTTAGTTTTTCTTCTATCCCTCAATGTTTTCCATCAAATATCTACAAACTGAAATAGCCAACACTGAATGAGACCAAGGTAGATCAAAGTAAACACAAAAATGAGTAAGCAATGTTGTGTTATTGAGATAGAAAGTACGGTTGTTTCATAGTCCAGTGTGTTGGTTAAAGAATTCATTAGAAAATACCCTTTAGGAGAGCATATATTTTCCAGTAAAACTTGGAATCAAGCTCTGCTGTCCGTGTTTTCCAAATCCCTCATAGAAACAGGATGGTAACCTTAATCCTTAAGCCTCAGGATATTATACGGAACTCAAAACTCTGAGTAGATCATGCTGCTGGTGTTGGTTTACTCTAAAATACACTAACCCATGTTTTGTGCCATTTAATGGATCACATGCTTTCACACTATCATCTTGAACTGTTTCCTTAAGATGCTGGATCACCTCACATAATCTTTTCTCTTTTGAAGGGCATGGAAGAGGCTTCTTCTTGCCTTGATCTTTCTTTGCATTAAATAAAAATAAATGGGGAGGGCCGGAGGGTTAGCTCAGTGGTTCCGGCACCTGCCTCGCAAGCGCAAGGTCCTGGGTTCGATCCCTGGTAACCACATACAATGCTGGGCGTGGAGACTCACGCCCACCAGCAATCAATACCGCATACCACAGTGCCGGGCGTGGTAGCTCATGCCTGTAATCCCAGCACTCGGGAGGCAGAGACAGGAGGATTGCTGAGTTCGAGGCTTGCCTGGGCTACATAGTGAGCTCAGAGCCAGCCTGAACTACAAAGCGAGACCCTGTCTCAAAAAAAAAAAAAAAAAAAAAAATGGGGAGTGCAAGTACTGTTCAGAGCAGGAATTCTGTACTTGTTTGTTGTAATTATTATTTTGTTTAAATAGCTTTATGACTACGGCAATCATTGTTATTAAGTGCATTTGAGCAGCATTTTAAAATAGTAATCACTAGAAATGACTGAGAGAGATTTAATTATTTTAGAAACTATCATCCTAAGAAATTTTATATTTACTGAATTAGATACCTAAGACTGTATACTTTTACCTTCAAGGCATTAGGTTTTATTTAAAGTGATGGCAATAGCAAAAATAATAGCAGTGAAATGTTCACGGAAAAAAGAAGTACATATTGTAAAAGTAAACATTAATTTTAAAGCAACTGTGACATCAGCTTATATAGAGTTTTCAAATAGAAGCACCAGTTGCTGTAAATTAAAGTCAGTTATTGAAAGTGATTGTATTCATGAATTTATACAAACAAATGACATGTTATTGTTAAGAATGTAGCGCTGTTATTGTTAAGAGTCTAAAGAGCTGAAGATTTGCTGATCCCAGGTCAGTAATGAGTGGCAAGTACTCATAAGAAAGCAGTTTTAGATATAGACACTCTGGGAGTTTATAATACATTAAAAGTTGCTGTGAGCCCATGTCCATTATATTTAAATCCTTACTTAGAGACAATGCATATTTTTACATGAGTTACCATTCATTCCTCATTTTACTCAAGTTCACAGGAGTGATAAGCCTCCTATTTGTTCTCTATTATAACTTTCCATCCTTGTTTGTAAAAGAGTTTCGAATGCAAACCAAAGATACTGGAGAATATCTAAATCAGCAGCTCTTTTGGTGGAGCAGCTGGAAAAATAAAAGATGATTGATGAACTGAAGTCACCCACTTAGGTCCCTGGTAAATATTATGTTTTCCCCCAGAGAAAAGTGCCATAACCAGTTTTCTTGTAGGTAGTCACAAACACATGTGTATATGTAAATGACTAATATTATATATATTTTTTAAAACCCTGATGTTGTTCAGTAAAAAATAAGTGTATTATGTATAAGCTTTCAAACTGACAAAACATGATTCTAGTTAATATCATTTAAAGTGAAAATTAAAGAAGCCATTGCTTAAAGAAAATTTTTGAACATGCAATGATATATGTGCACTTAATATTTATGAAATATGAATACACGTATGTGTTCATTTTTAAAACAGCCAAATGATAGAGAAATTATAATATCAAATACAGTTTGGGATTATTTATGCTATTTATTTCTGGTGATTTATTTTCAGATTAATATTTTACTGTCACTGGTATCAGTCATTGTAGTCAAATGCCACATTCCCTTGAAAAAAGTCCTGCTTGATTCATTTTGCTGTCTACACTCTCACAAGTATTTAATCTTCCCAGCGAATTAGCCTTTGAACAGAGCCCACCATAGCTGCCATGGAAAAATTTAAAAAATGAAATAAATCTCCAAGGCAGTATCATTTGAAGAAAACAGTGTGAGTCTCAGAATCAGGAAGATCATAATCGAATATATCATTTATTAGTTGTGTGGCCTTAGTTATTTATCTCTCTATCTCATCTTTCCTGGTTCAGAAATGGGGCTCCACATACCTAACATATAAAGCTTTAATGTCATTTGTTCAGTAAATGAGAAGAATAACTTCAGAGAGGTTTTTAAATAATTAAGGAAAATAAACATCGCTAAAAATGGAACTCAGAGTGGGCCCCACCAGTAGGTGTCAGCATTTACAAAATGGCCGTGCTGCCTCATCTTCAGCGCTACAATCAGAGAGCATGCTGGTAATTCAAGAGACAGACCTGAAGCTAGACTGCACTCAGATCCTGAGCCTTCAACTCACTGACCGCAATCCTGGAGACTTACTTATTCTCTCCATACCACAATTCTCTTATGCACAGAAGGAGTAACAATAAGAATATGCATCTTCTTGATCTGTTTGGAGAATTAAAGGAATCAATATAAGAAAAACGCCCTGGAAGTTTGTGCCCTGCGTACCCAGGGTTGCCAGGAATTGCAGGGGAGCAACTGACTACCAAGGGTTGGTAGAAATGACAGAGTGAGGGGACCATTCTGTATCGTGACTGAGACGGTGGTTACACTGTGGCATATGAGTTTCAAAATTCACCCGCAGGATTATTTTTACTATAAATTATTGCTTAATGAAAATTTAAAAATTGTTGAGAGTCTAATGAAAAAGAAAACCATACCTTGAGACATACTTTCAAGTGAAATAAATCGGACACATACGTTCGAATATTACATTAGTTCTCTTGTGTGAGAAACCAAAAGCACAAATGTGAACCAAAATGAATGTCAGATACTGAGAAACAGGAAGAAAGTGTCCCAATGGGAAGGGGAACAAGGGTGGGGGGGGAGGGCGAAAAGAATCAAGATACATTCTGTGCGTGACCCAGCTCCCCGGGATGAGTGTAATCATTATGTACTGCAAATATGTACGGATCACTTTTCTCTAAAGAAAGAAAGAGAAATGTTTTGAAGAAGTTTCAATATAATTGTGTTTTGCTACTATTAAGTAGCCAAGGCTATTTTAATTAGGATTTTATAAATCATCAGTTGACTGAGTTTCAGTTCTAGCCCTCCTTTCCTGAGTGGATGACCTTGAAATTTAAAGGAAAGAATTCCTGCAATTCAATATTTTTTATGCAATAGTAAATATAAAGATAAATCTTCCAAAAGTGTGGGAAGCATACATACATATGTAACATGGGTTGTATATGTGCTTTAAAAATATATGTGAATGTAGATAAGTAGGTACAGGTACACAGATACAAGTATAAGTATGGCTATCCTATGACAATGTCTGGAAATAGGAGTATTCAGTAAATGTTAGATATTATAAAAATAAAGAAAACAAATGTCTGGTGTGGTGGCTCATGCCTGTAATGCCAGCACTCAGGAGGCAAAGGCAGGAGGATTGCTGAGTTCGAGGCTTATCTGGGCTACACAGTGAGCTCAAGGCCAGCCTGAACTACAAAGCGAGATCCTGTCTCAAACAAAAAATAAATAAAATTAACATAATCATAGTAAAATTAAATAAATCAAGCCTTTCTCACAAACTTAAATAAGTTGATATATTAACCATAACTGTAATGGTAAAGTATATTGTAGTTTTTGGTCTGTCATTTTTTGAAGGCAGGCCTTAGCTTCCATATTCTCCTCCATGAAAAAAATGTTAGAAGTTAAAATATACATTTGTGTACAAATAACTCCTTGTTTTCAGGAGTAAAACTGTCCAGACTCTTGGCAGGTATTAATTAAGATCATAAGGCAGAGATGATTTCTGTATGTTTAATCCAATTTTAAGTACTGGCTGATTAGAGCAATGACAATTTAATCCACCTCCTAAGGTTATCTGGAAATCTGTGCAGGGCTTGGGATCAGAAAGCTGAAAGAACTGATATGCCCAAGCTAATCATAAAGACTTTCCCTCCGAGAAGGGTTTTGTTTCCTTGTTGTGAGAAATGCCATGCACCTAAATTAAATAGCCATTAGTATAAGAAATATGAGATTACATTTTATTAATCCTGTAAAATTCTGCAGGGCCTTTTTTAGCATTTATGAAAAACATAACTCTAGAGTTTAAGATATGGCTCTGAGCTAAAGAGTATAGAATAAGTAGGTAAAAACCAGACCCCCGAAGAGAAATCTCTCTGGACAGCGTGCTGGAAACCAATCTGTGCGGACGACCTTGCCCAAATAAATCTGAGAACTCTAAACATGCAAATCTAAAAATACACATGTTTCTTCCACTGCTTTTGAGAATACAGTTTAATCTGCTTTTTTCTTTGTTTGGCTTTTTAACTTCTTGCCTGAACTATTACTTTGGGAAATCTAAGCAGTTTTAAAAGCAGCTCTTTCTGGTAATGTGAACCTTAGAATAGAACCAACCACTCAGAGCTTCTGGAGCGTCATTACTACCTGGAGTATAAATTATACTTGTGAAATTTTATAATATTCATTGCATATGGAATAAAAAAATGATCCACATATATATATATGTATATAAATTTATACCTTTCGTTCTAGCTCATATATATAGATATATATGCACTAACTATTCAAATCTGTGGCATGTTTTACTCCAACCATATAAATTATCACAATAAAATAAATCTATAAAACTAGGTAACACATAATCACTTAAAATAATCACATTCCAATAACTAAATATCATAATGTATTTCACGCCTTTCAAACTATTACCTTATTTTGTAAGCAATTAATAAAGTTTATGATTATACTTCGAAAAGTTCCCAACCATATTAAATTCCTAAGTGTTGGAAGCTTCAGTGTTGGAGTCTTGTAATAATTTAAAAAGACAGTCAAACAATAATGGACGGTGATAGTTGAAAGATACGTAAGAAGCTAATAGTTTAAAGACTATCATGCGGGCTTCCTGTCTTAGGCACGTTCCTTATCACTGCACCAAGGACGTGCTCATCTGAAAAAGGTGAGGCTCATTTTGGTTCGTGGTTTCACTGCATGGTTAAGTAGTTCTAAGGCAGAAATAGGATGGTGGAGGGACATGGCGAGGGCAAAGGTGCCCACCCAGGGCCACGGGAGCAGCGGGAGGAGGAACCACGGGAGACACGCTTTTCCGGGTCACCGGCCCAGTGATACCCGTCCAAGCGGCCCGGGTCCCCCCAACACATTCAGCTGCTCAGCTCCGCAAAGGATCGATTCCATGATGAGTACAAGGGCCCTGAGAGCTGATGATCCTCCACATACATGAAAGAGGGAGAAAGAGAGAGGGGGGA
>PVIC010006154.1:0-55155 GCA_004025085.1 Thryonomys swinderianus | reverse complement strand
TCTTACCTCTGCAGCTAAATAATTCCCAGTTGCGAGGTGTTTGAACCTGAACAAGCTGTTCCACTGTCCTGCACCCCCACGGCACGGGTCATGATGAACCACCTACAAAGACAAGAACGACAAACATGACACGATGGCATCCACATCCCAGCAAGTAAAGGCCAACAGATTTCATGAACCACCTTCTTATTATCGCTGCCCTGTTGAGCCGAATGTATGTTTGAAAAATACAGTGTGTCAGAAAAACAAAATTCTCCCTAAGTGAGCAAGAGACGTGCTGTAACAGTTGAGTATCCTACTGGGCATGCATGAAGCTCACATGTGTAAACACTCCCTGAATCCAAAAGACGTCTCTCCAAAGCCAAAGGTGGAGATACTGTGGGTCTCCCTCTCTCGCATTTGTTATTCAAACATTCACTCCACAGAAGGTTAGAACAACTTACGATGGGTCAGCCACTCTTCAAGACAACAAGGACATGGCAGTGGGTGCCCAGTTTGCATTCTAATGGACAAGGGAGGATTGGCCAGTAATAAATAAGACCTGACAAATGCCAGGAAGGAGACAAGCCGAGGCCATGATGGAGTCACTAGGAAATGCCGCTACAGACACGGCAATCTGCGTGGGCCACTCTGAGACAGCATGGACTCTCTGCCTGGGAAGGAGAATGATACAGCTATTCAGAGATCGGAAGAGAGCACTGTAGGCGGAAGAAGCCCAACTGTGCAGGCCAGCAGGTCTGAACTATCCTCGTCCTGGCTCTTTTCCATGTATGCTTTCTACAAACTCCATGTCCTTGGGTACCTGTCCTTCAAACTGGCCTTGCCCTGGGTGCTGAGCCTCTGGGATCCCGGGGATGAAAGCAACAGAAGAAAGGTGGAAGCAGCTGGGGATGGCTGACAGTATGGCGCACGAGAGGAGCTCAGGGTCCAAGTGGTATTTGACTATAGTATAATCACAGTAATTCAATACTTTCATGCTTTGTTGACTCATTTACAAAATGGTGTTTATTCACATACTGTTATAAAAATTAAATTTGAGGCACAGCAGAGAGCAAGAATATTTCTCAGAAGTCTCTGTCCACAGAGGGCCTTCTTTAGGTTAGCAGTGCCCACCCTCAGGGTCATCCTGCAGTGTGTGCCAACGTGTGTAACTTTCTAATGCCTCTGGTCAACTCCAGCTTCTATCCCTTCCTGTATTCCCATAAGTCAAATAAAGTAGTACTTACAAACACATTTCAAAATGTACAAAATCTTAGACCACCCCCATGACAAAAACCCTATCCATCCTTTAAGGGTCAGTTCTCAAATCAAACTTCTTCTACAAAGTCTTGGGTAATCAATCTAGCTACTGTGATCTCATCAACTCTGAAGTCTTACTCTTTGGGGAAAGACAGAAATACATTTGAGAATCTGTCATACACCCCCATTTTATAGTCACTGTGAGGGGTACAAAGAAACAAAGCACATGGGTCCCAGAGCAAGAGCTCTACCTGTGCATGTGTTGCTAGCAATGGCAGTACAGACTTCTAGGAGACTTTTTGGAACTGTGTAAGGGAGAGTCCCTTATGATGATTTTGGAGAGATGTTGCGGACATTTAATGAGAAATAACCAAGGGAATGTTTATCCTAACATTCACGGGCAGGTCCAGCATGGAGATCTTATGTGCAACCCAAAGACCATCCTCACATGCCTCTCTGCAGCAAGGGCTGGAAGCCTTAGCCAGCAAGGTCCAGGGCACTTCTGGTAACTGTGGAAAACAGAGGGAGGCAGAAGAGAGGTTCCTCGGTAGTGCTACGAACAGTGATGGCTGTTGACAGTGCAGGATCGAAGGCTGGCTGGGACATTAAGAAGAGCTGTGCAGGCTCAGAGAGGGCTGCAGGAGCTTCCTGTTATGCTGGAATTTTAATAAATTCCTTAAGCTCCCCACCCTGTTTCTTCCTCCAGCCCTTCCAATAATGCCAAACCTGATTTCCTATGTTAAATATCTCTCTGCATGAAATGCCTGATCCTCAGGCTGATTAAACAAGATGCCTAAGCTCCCCGATGAAGCCTACAATGAGGAAATGTCCTGCAGCCTGCATCTTTCAAGTCTGCTGTAGCAATAAACCTGTCACGAGCACACACGGGTAATACTTGAGTGCATAATCATACCAACACGATTTTCCACAGAGTTAATGAAAGGCCCAATCTCTTAAGAAATTCTCTATGGGAAGGTAAAGATAATTATCTCAAAACTATTCAACAACTTTCTCTCCATTCTGAGTGCTCAGTGTGTTATATAATTTCCCACTACACATTTGATGGAAACGGTTTCCATGCAGAGGAATCTTATAGCAAAAGTTATTGAACTAAATACATGACAGAAGGTTCCATATGCCTTTCAACAGACTTGAAACCAAATATTAAGAAGGCAGGAAACGCACTCTATTTTGCGCATTAAATTTTTTATAATATGTCACATTACCGATATTTTGATTTAATTTTTTGAGAACAATGACAAAAAATCTCCAGTGTGATGGCACAGGTTTTATTTGTGTATTAATGTGAGGAGCTGCCTGTAACTCTTCAGCCTCATCCTGATGAGTGAGGTGCGCTTCTGGGAAAGGCCTCAGCCTCACGTCCTGGTTTGGACGGAAGTCCAAGATCTTTTCCATTTTGTTTCCTGTTGATGAATGTGACCGCGAAAGTCCTCCCAAATGCCTTGCGGAAAAGACACCTTAACAGGCAGTGGGACTTCAAGATAGAAGATATACTTTATCATGTGGTTTCATCTCTACTCTAAACCATGTCACAACTCCCAATGTGCTTTTGGCTTTAGTTATGTTTACACACAAGGCTCAGTTCATTTACATACATGGAATACTTCCTCATTTTCTGTTTCAGGTGTCTGTAATTTGTCCTGTTACAGCCTACTTCCGTTAGAGTTACTTCGCTCTTTTTCGTGGGCAAATAAGTTTGTTATGAATAGACTCTTAACTCTGAAGCTCTTGGTTCCAACAGAAATGGTATCCCTAGAAGATAGGGACATGAACATGGTTCTCCCTAGTGACTATGCAATTCTGATATCTATCTGCATTTATAGTGGTCCACCCTGCTCTTTCTTTAACTTCCAGGCGGTTAGAGGCTGTCATCTGATCAGCTTCAGTGACATTTCAGAAAAGGATTTTTTAAAAGTAAAATGATACATGTCTTCATTAAATGTGTATGAGTGTGTATGTGTATGTGTGTAAAAGAGTGAGAAAAAAGAAGAGAGAATGAATGAGACACTCCAGACAGGTGTAGGATGACTTGCTGACTTCCTACACCTTGCTGACTTATCAGAGTGATGAAGGTTACAAGATAGTGGACAAAAATTATTTATGTTATGGATTTTTTTTTGAGGGAGTACTGGAAATCGAACTCAGGACCTCACCCTTGCCAGGCAGCTGCTACAGCCACTGAACTATATCCCCGGTCCCGTGGGTGTATCATAAACAATCCCTATAACAATAAAACAAACAACGTGGTGGATTTTCTCTTTTTATCTAAATGTTTATTAAAAGCCAAAAAAAGCCTACATACCTCTATTTCCCAGAGTGCTTTAGAACTGGTAGCAGAGGTTGCTGATTGACGCAAAGTTGTGCGGAGGAAAATGTGCTGTTTTTTCTCATACTCGTCACAAGTCAGAAACTTTTCTTGTTCTGCATGAAACAGTCTAACAACATCACCCTGGAAAAGTACATCAAGAAGCTATATTTCCAAAATCCATGTGAATAAATAGACATGAGAAGCAAGAGTATCTTTTGGTTTTGATCCTTTGGGGCCCTTCTGCCAGCTATTTGACTTTCAATGATTATTTACACACATTAAATATTAAATATTAGGAGGAGAAACGGTAAAATGTTCATAGTCAGAATTAAGGTATGTGGTCACATTGTAAATTATGAATACTAGTGAATACATGGGTGTCATGTCTAGAATTTTAGGAAGAATCCCCTCATCTCTTCCAAGAAAAGTCAACATAGCACATACTTACTCCTTTTAATACATCCTCTCGATAGGAACTAAATTTCATAAATAAAGTGATTTTCCAGCTGGTATTGCAATTAACAGCATTCACCTGTTAATGAAGAAATGGTAAGGGTTATAAGACAACAGGTTCTTTCCTATACAAGAAATTATTATTACTTCAGCATGTAAAAGAAAAGAAAACGGAAAATCTTAGACAATAAACTATGTGGACCTCAATAAAAATATTTTTTAATTTTTTTTTTTTTGAGACAGGGTCTCACTTTGTAGTTTAGGCTGGCCCGAACTCACCATGTAATGCAGGCTAGCTTCAAACTCTCGGCACTCCTTCTGTCTCTGCCTCCTGCATGCTAGGATTACAGGGTGAGCCACCACGCCTAGCACTGTGGTGAGTGGTATCAGTGATCAAACTTGGGACCTCGTGCTTGCCAGGTAGACACTGAAACCACTGAGCTAAATCCTCACCCCAATAAAAATATTTTCCAAGGACCAAACATAGCTAATCAGTATCTACAGGAAATTTGGGAATATCAGCATCACCAGGATTATACTCATGAAAACAAAGCAAATGGCCTTTTATTCCTTTTCTCTCAGATGAGAAATATCATCAAATCCATGTCCTGCCCTGCAGAACTTACCTCCTTGCAGCCTGGGTTATCCAGAAGTTCTATGTTGCTGGCATGTAAGGGCTGCCCTGCATTCACAGGCATCAGAACAACTTTGTCTCCTACGACAATCTGGGAATCAGAAATAAATTGCAATCTAGACATTGTATGGATCTGTAGTGTTCCGACAGAAGTTAAAAATAACTGCACAGGAGTCTTCGTTATCGACCAGACCCTGGACCCTTTATCCTCTGCACAAATTTTAGTTGAATTCCTTTTCTCCTGGAGGCAGGATAGCTTCTAATAAATGATCATATAATTGTGTCCAATAGTCCCGTCAGTCTAGATCCATAGTTAATGCAGATCTTTCTTTCGTCAGTCTCCCATTTTGGTTGGAGCTGTCTTAAAAGTTGATAAGTCATTTTTTCCCCCTCCTAATATCTTAGGTCACAAGCATGGCAGACAGAGTAAATACATCCGCCACAATGAAACCCATCTACCTACATACCAGAATCACATCAAGGGCAAGCCAGAAATGTTACACATTTTTGTTATCTCTCTCTGCAGTGAGAGGTAAGTGACAATATGATCTCTCCATACTCTCAGAAATTTAGCAAACATTCTAATGTCATCTGGCTACAGGAACATAAGAAGGTATGAGCTTGTGAACGTGTGCTTTCTGAGTGGGTCTTTGACATCTGGTTCCCTCATCTCTTAAACATCCAAAATTAACAGGGCTCCTTAAACCTGATACTCCTCTTTAAACACAAACTAAAATTGGTTCTGGAAAAAGTACTCAAGAACTAAGTCAAGGCTGATTTTTACTTATGGTATAGCAACATCAATTTTATCTTAAAATATTTTTATTTGTAAATTGTGAGAATTAAAGTTATCCTTTCTGAATGCTAATAATGAACAGCTTAATTTTAGTTTAGTTTACAATCTGTCTTCCACTACAATTGACCATAGGCTGTGGGCTAATTCATATGTACATTAACTTCAAAATAGCACCTATGAAGTCTTTTGTATCTGTAAAAGACTAGATATATAGCCAAAATGCTTCTTGAAGTCTAGGATACAGCTTCGAGGGATGTTAAAGACATTATTTATAGGTAGACTCTAATACTAATTTACTAATTTCACTCAATTTTACATTGCTAAATTTCTTTTTTTAAAAATTAGAGCATGTTAGTCATACAGTATGTTCAGGTTAGTTTCTCAAAAGTGGCTCATGCATTCAACCTATCTTGATCATTTTCAATCCTATGACTCCTACTTGGCTCCTATCCAATATTTTATGCTCTCAACTATAGAATGACTCACCAACTCAGAAATGAAAACAAAAACCTCTTGTTTCATTCCAACTAAATATTGAAATATCAATATGATACACAGCTAAAAAATGAATGGGACTCAGAACTTCATGGATCTGAACCCAAGCCAAAATTTTATGGAATGTAATTTCATCGATCACTATGAGATAGCCTTATATAGATTATAGAGAAGAATCTATACTCACGTGTGCTATTGTGCCTGGACATTCAAATATGACAGAGAAGCCTGAAGCCCACTGATCAAGCAAAGCCATTTGGTTTACAGAAACAGCTTCTCCTATTTACAGGACTAGCCTTGTTCCTCACCTGACCTTCTAAATCCATCCTAAGTCAGAAGCTGTGACTTGCAAAGACATGTCACAGAGGGCTGGGGATTTAGCTCAAGTGGTACCGCGCCAACCTTGGACACACAAGGGCCTGAGTTTGATCCCCAATATTGAAAAAAAAAAAGTCACGGAAGCTCTTTCTGCACAAACAAGGAAAACTCCTCAGGAAATACTATCAGGGCAAAAGAAAAAGGAGCCAACCAAGGCATAGAATGTAAAATGAGAGGAAAGTAATATGAGTCCTTGCTTAAGGAAGTGCCTGTAGGGGACAGAAGTATAGAACACGGCAGTGGGATTGGGCAGATGGAAAAACAAGTACGAGAGAGACTTTGCACAACCCTTGTATGATTTTCTATCTTTGAACTATAAATTGGCACCTCTTTTAAAATTAAATCACAAACTAAATATTTCAAACACTTTCCTTGGGGGCAAAAACATATTATTGAAGTTATTTCCTATGACATCAAGACACCCCCAGCTTGCTGAGCCATACAGAGCCCAGAGTTTTATGGTCAAGAATCTACATTACTAGGGGCGCAACAGCATGTCCTGCCTATGTTACACTGATTATCCAATCACTTTCTCAAAAGACAACTGAATTTGATTTACTATTTCACTTCATCCAGACATATGAATATTAGCCAGTAAGCTACTAAACATCATGCTATATTTTAGCTATGTCCTTCCAATTCTGCACCTTTTGTTTGACCTATCTCCACTGCTCCAAGTCTTACTGTTTTGTCATATGTTATATTTACTTCAAGGCTCCGCCCATAGATTTTTCTTTATTTTTCAGAGAGCGACGATACAGTCCAAATGTTTCTGGAGGCCTATGAAACAGCTTCCAAGAGTTTAAGGAGAATGTAACATTAATTCACTAATTTTCAGGCCCTCTGTCTTGTTCTTGATAATTTCCACCTTGACTAAGCAAGATGAATAAGACTTGCGGACAAAATGGACAATAGGCCAATCACGTCAAACGAAAAGAACAGAAAGAAAGCAAGTGTGTATAAGAAATAGTCCTTATGTGCAGCAAGTTTACACCTAATTACACGAAAGTTGCTAATGCTCTCATAAAAATGTAGCTTAGGACCTGATCCACCGGCAGCCCCAGGTGCCATCTGAGACACTGTATATTGGCACTGCACTTGAGTGTGAAACTATTTTATGTCACATGCAAGGATTAGCCATCACACTCACACACAGTGCACAAATGTCTTTTTAAAAAAACCTGCAGTTCCAAAAGCATTTCTGTTGATTCTATAACAGCCATGTAAGAGTCAAGCTGTAATTTTACCAAAAATAAAGAACAGTATGACACCATTTGCAGGTAACCAACCTCTTTTTCAAGTGGCACCTGGTATTGTGACAAGAACACCTCAATAGGCATCAAGACACCAGGATTCTAGTTCTACCTCTGCTAGAAAATCAAGGTATATATTTTTAAAATAGCAGAACCTACTTGCTATGCAGAAAGACTCCCTTTCCTCAAGAGTTGAGATTTAAAGAATATCTGGCCTCTTCATACTTTCAAAATTTCCCATCAAACTAGGCATGGTGGCTCATGCCTGTAATCCCAGCACTCGGGAGGCATAGACAGGAGGATTGCTGAGTTCAAGGCTTGCCTGGGCTACATAGTGAGCTCAGGGCCAGACTGAACTACAAAGTGAGACCCTGTCTCCAAAAAAAAAAAAAAAAAAAAAAAAAAAAAAGATTCCCATCAAGATACAGAGAATCCACGTCTTCTTAGATCAAAGTTGAAAATTAAAAGTTAACTACTCAGTCATGAGAAGATAAATGAAAATGAAATATCATTGCTCCTGCTCCTAGTTTTTCCAAATGAATTTCTAAAAGTTCAACAGCCAGCAAAGGCTTTCTATGCAGGTGAAAGTTCAGGGATATATTAATCCATCTGTCCCCCCAAACCATCCTAAGTAGAGTACATATTAGAAGACATGACATATCCTCTTGTGTATATTGTAAAGGTACATCTAAGTGATAGAAACCATTGGGTTTTGAGAATATGAGTACTTTTCTTGATTATGCCTCATTCTTGCACTTGATGTAGATCACAAAACATCTTGCTGAATATGTTCAACCTACATCATAACTGATCGCTCCTAGAAAATGATAATTTTAAAGTCTTCTAACCATTGCATCTTCCTCTTAGTCTAATATGCTCATAAAGTCAATAAGCCACTTCCTGCAAAGTGACAGCACTTGCAACTGCCTTCAACAAGATACAATAGATTTATATTTTAGAAAAATACTATCTATACCTACAAAAGAAAAGGACGATTACAACACAACCATTTAACATGGCCAACATAAAGTTGTGGCACACAGGTTTTCACGGTAACATTGATGACGCACAAAAGCTACATGGTGACAAGCAACAACAGTGTGATATTTCAGCAAAAAAGCGATGTGGAGGTTGTTTGAGCCATGCTATAGGGAGCACACCTCGATAAAGACAGTTCCTATACCACGCTTAGTAATTCAGTTGTCCATTTTCACCAAGGAGGAGCATTAGAGTGGTAGTTTTGCTTTGTTTCATTTTCTACTCCAACAAATTATTTGTCATAGTTCATTACATTCAACTCTCTATTGACCCAAGAAAGTGATCTGGAAGGTGGACAGGTGAGAAGGAATAAATGAGTGAATTAGTAAAATCCACAGTTAATCTGAAGTCCCAAATTTATCCAGTCATTCATCCACTCCTTCTGAACTGAAGGTCAGATTTTGTTCATTTTGATGTTTAGTTTTTACGGATCACCTATAGATTGGGACACTACTCAATGAGAGGTAGAGTGGGAAGTAAGCATTTTAAGAAAGATATCAAAGGCATGAGTCACTCACATACTACATAGTTAGTGGCTGAATAACTGAGAGTTGATTGTAATTAACTACATACTAAATTAAAATAAATATCATGCTTAGAGCATATAGTGGATGCCAAAAGAAAAACAAATATGACTTATTTTAAGAACTCCAAGACAAGACTAAAAATGAATTACATTCTTGCATGCCATGCTTCTCCCAAACCTTACCTAAGGAAGATATCACCTGATAATTTATTAAGCAAAGGAAATCATGAAGGGTGCATCCTGTGGAATTGAATGTGTACTTTGAAGTCCACTGGAAAAACAGATTCACCACAAAAAGAAGACACTTCTAAGGTAAAAAATACTCAAAATATTTAAAATGTAAGCAAAGCGTTGACAGAAAATTGTGAAAAAAAGTTTTTAACTTTGAATATATAGCATTAATTTCTAAAATCTCCACCTGGCCTAATATTTGTAAAGTATTCTTTCTATGGAAGTTATTCCATGTGCAGTGTCAACTGGTATTTATTAGGTACCTCCAAAAGTGCCAGAGACTGACACCCAATATTTCATTTATCACACTCAAAAATATCAAATTATCAATGCTACAAATCATTTCACTTAATTTAAACACTATGCACAAAAATAACTGTCATCAATAAATAGATGCAAAAACCTATAGTTTCTCATATGTTGACATCAATTAAAACATACAGACTGTAAGAAGTTGGTCATGGCTAGCAAATGGAATATTGGTGCTATTCTATTAGTTCATGGTGGGCAGACATCACTGGCTAAACATAGCTCTTTTCCTTACAAACATGCTCCCTCCACTCAATACAAAAAGTCTCAGCCAATACTAAAGTTCCTTAAGTTCTTTCACCCCAAACTCTAGCTAGAAGATGATTTTCAATTAATCTTCATTTTGTCTTTTGATGATTTCTGAGCACCATCCGTACTATAAATACATGCATTCAGCCTCACAAAGATATTAACACAAAAATAGTATACTGATTACAAACTATCCTTGTCTGTACTTTCTGGGTTCCAGAGTAAGACTGCTTTTACAAGCCCACTATTTCCCCCTTACGTTGATGTCTACATACATTGTCACCCTCGCTTCTCAGCTTCCAGAAGGGATGAATGTAAAACCAGGATCCTTCATTTCCTGCAGCATCCAAAGACACTCGCATGGCATTCTTCTCCAGTAACGCAGGTAATCTCTTGTTGACAGTCAGATATTTGTTGCTTTTTATATGTAATAACTGCAGAGAAAAGACATGCATCGCCATCTTTATTCCCTGATGTCCTCCGTTAATGCATTTCTATGTTTATACATGTATTCTATATCCAGGTAACAGTTTGATGTCCAAATGAAACACATGAGATATTTCCAGACTCCACAAACATCATCTTCCCAAGATGTCCTTCCTTTGGATTCTTCTTCATCACCACCCAGTTCTCCTTCACAATGAAGTGGGCACATGGGGAAATAAACCACAGGACACAAGGAGTGATTTTTTTTTCATCTACTGAAACATAATGGAATAAAACCAGGGCTTTCCAATGCAGACCTAAGATTTCCCCCAAACCCCAGCCTTTCTCAATGCCTACCCAGCCACAAAAACAGAAAATGCTAAACAAAAATCCAAGAAGCTGAAAAAATGGACCAACCTACTTAGCATCATTAGTCATCCTCCCCAGAAACAGCCCCATTTTCCTCTGGAAGGAGACAGGTGCACATCCTATCTTGGCTCTGTGAGTTCCCCAAAAGGATGCTGACTCTACCTCCTTCACAGAGGAGCACAGAAGCACTGTTCCCCAGATTTGTGGATACCATGGATGCAGTCTTCACGAAATATAATTCTACTGAGTAGAAAAAATATCTAGTAAACTTCCCATCTTATAATAAATTCATATAAAAAAGAATGATCATTTAGTACCTGTGAGAAGGAAAGTATCTCAAAAGGCTTAAATTGCAAAACATCATCAGCTTTCTTGAAAAGCGCGCTATCATACACTGGGTTCTCATCTTACTAGGAAACGACAGAAACCCTAATGAACTGACCACACCCTCTGGTTTCCGCCATGCAAAAGTCCATGGCTCTGCCCCTAACTGAACAAGCTGGCACCTGCAATTCAAAGTACCCAACAAAGAACATAAACTCCACTTGATGGACTTAATAATCAAACCTCCACTTCTGGAGGATTGCCTAAGAGACACGCAGCTCCCTCCAGTCAAAGATATCCTTATCTATTATCAGATTGAATTCCAAGTTCAGGAAGCTGCAAACCTGGGTTCCTTATCTTGTCCCATAGGATAACCTCTTGTCCTGTACCATTGTCATTAGCCAACAGCAAAATATCGGGAGGTATTATTTTTAAAAACAGCTGCATGAGCCGAGCATGGTGGCTCACGCCTGTAATCCCAGCATCTTGGGAGGCAGAGACAGGAGGATTGCTGAGTTCGAGGTTTGCCTAGGCTAGATAGTGAGCTCAGGGCCAGCCTGAACTACAAAGCGAGACCCTGTCTCAAAAAAAAAAAAAAAAAAAAAAAACCAGCTGCACGAAGTACCTCATTGCAGTGTTTACTGTAGGGAAGTTGTTAAGGCCATTGTTTACTGTATTACACAGGGTCCTCTTTATGACTGCTCTTGGGAGAAACACTTCCCTGCTCTCACTGCTGAGATGTGCCGTTCTGCTAGATCTCGGATTTAGCTGTATGTCGTGGGCTCCTATACCAGTTCTGCAATGTACTGTACGTGCCTGATGGCTAAGCAGACAAGAAGACAGTTTCAAGTCAAGTTTTCCAGACTTTACAACACGATCTTTAAGAACATGCCTTCCCCTAGCCTAACCTTATCCATTCAATCATTATTTCTCCCTCTGACCTAAGTGCCTTAATTATTTGCATTTTATCTTATTCTGTGGTACGCATTTTGGGAAATGCCTTACATTCTTTTTGGAATAAGGTGGGGGCAATTATTAACAAATAACCAAGTAAAAAAGCTAAAAAGCTCTAAATGAAGCACAGAAGAAAGGAATGTGGCTGAGATAAATCTGTACACATACAAATTGAAATAGGAGACCTTCTAGCAACAGCCCAGTGATGATTTCCACAGTGCATTTTGAAAATTTTCCCCTCCCTATAAAATGAAAAAATAAAGCTCTTCCACATGGAACATTAGCTCCATTAATCTAAGGGACTATTTGTTTAGGCCTTTACAAATTATTTCCTTGGGCCAAGTTGCAGCTCAGTGGCCACTGGCCACCTGGCAAATGCAAAATCATGAGTTTGATCCCTAGTACCACACACACACATACACACACACACACACCCCACAAATTATTTCCTTTTGATCTGATAGCTTATGTATACATCTAGATACATCATTTATTTAAGTATGTACAGCAGACCCATTGTTTCTCTTCAGTGCTGGGCAAGGAAGTCAAGTATCACTCCTGCTAGGCGAGTCTAGACCTCCAGCCCCAACTAACTCTTAACATTCAGCACAGTGCACAGAATAATGAACACTCCTGCTACTTGTAATTTCCACTGATGTACAAACCACTGTATCTTAAAAATTTCCCTGAGTCTTCCATTCCAACCCCTATGAACGATTTGGAAAATTACCCACCAAGTAGTCACTGTTCTAAGAGAAAAATAAATAACAACTTACTTGTATAACGTTGCTGTACTTCACAATTTCCCCCAACAGCTTCTTGTTCTCTGATTCATTTTGTTTTTGTTCTAGTTCTGCAGCATGCTGTGATTTCCAAATATTCAATGTGGAAACACAATAAACAGAATATAGTAACTGACAGAGAAATAAATATTTTTAATACAAGAATATAACCACAGGGGGCTGGAGATTTAGCTCAGTGGTTCTGGCACCAGCGCAAGTGCAAGGCCCTGAGTTCGATCCCAGTAACCACATACAATGCTGGGCTTGGTGATTCACGCCCACCAGCAATCAATACCACATACCACAGTGCCTGGCGTGGTGGCTCACGCCTATAATCCCAGCACTCCAGAGGCAGAGGCAGGAGGATTGCTGAGTTCGAGGCTTGCCTGGGCTCCATAGTGAGCTCAGGGCCTGCCTGAACTACAAAGTGAGACCCTGTCTCAAAAAAAAAAAAAAAAAAGAAAAAGAAAAAATATAACCACAAATAAAATGGACTAGTTGTTTTATTCTTGAAGCTTGGGGAAAGAGGTAGAAAGGGGATAATAAATTAATGATCATAATAGAGCACTTGATTTATGCTGAAAGACAGCCAAAAATATCTTGAGCCACTTTCATATTAAACATTTCAGGGAAGTGCCAGGTTTTAAAACTCAGAAGATAACTTTAAGGACTGTAGCTTGAAACACCAACTCAGATAGTACATGAACTACAGAGGCTTCATAGCTCGGTTTTCAATTTTGAAAATAACATGAGTTTCAATATTGCAAAATGAAGGCCTATTAAATTATAGTCCACCACGTCAGAAACTAAATCTTTCAAATATTTTTCCTGACCCTTTCAGATTGAAAAAAAAAAAAGTGAAGCACTATGTCAGGTAAAATACAACTGGATTTAATTTTCTCAGAGATATTCTGAACTGGTTTTCATTTTTATGTGAAACTTTGAATTGGTCGGACACACCTTTAAAACATAGCAGCAAGAATATGCTACTTACATGCCAGGAAAAAAGGCAGTCACACCCTATAATTAAAACCCTCTACTTTTCAACACACTGTCACATCCGTTTGAAATCTCTGGATGCTGGGTGAAATTACAAAGCGAAGCAGTTGGGGTTAACGAGCTCATCTTCCACTGCTGCTGCTGTTCTGGTCCATCTTACACAAGACAAATGCAGCCTGGCCCACCCATACCTGTAGCTTCTTCAGCAAGGCAGCCTCTGTGTGGTTCCCTTGTTTGGCTTGTTTCGCTTTCCAATATTGCTTCTGGGCAGAGTATCGATTCATAGGACACACCTTGAAAAGGCAGTCTGTAACAAACCAACAAAGGCACGGTAACTAGGGCTACTAGCGTTTCTTAGCTCTCCTTACAAGGTAATTTTGGAATCTTGGGATCTGCTGAGGATAAAGAGAGCTCAACCTCTGCCCAACTCTTAAACTTCTTCTAGAACATCCTTCTTAAATATTAAGAAAGTTAAAATACTCCCTTGTTCCCTGGGTATTTTAAGAATACTTTAGTCAGGGTGTTTGGTAAGGAAAGCAAATGAATGTCATTATGTTAGAAAACATTTCTTAATTATAACAGGGGACATGTCCTTAGAAAGTAAATAAAATGAGATGAGTGCCTCATTTGAGTTTGTCCAGTGAACACTTTTCCATGGTACATAAATTGATGTAGGAAGTAGAAACAATCACAGCCAATCACTACAGTCATCAGCTCCTCAAGTTTCCAAATACCTAGATCTGAGAAAGGGTGTGTTCACAGGAGAATAAAGCAAAAGAAACACCTGCGAGATTATAGTCCTTATTCTACTCAAAAAAATCAAAATAGGAAATAATTATAGTTAGTGACATATCTAAATCAAAATACAAAATGCTGCTGGGCGTGGTGGCTCACGTCTGTAATCCCAGCACTCGGGAGGCAGAGGCAGGAGGATTGCTGAGTTCGAGGCTTGCCTGAGCTACATAGTGAGCTCAAGGCCAGCCTGAACTACAAAGCGAGACCCTGTCTAAAAAAAAAAAAAAAAACACCCACAAAATGTTGTCCTTTCATAAGGAAAAATAAAGAACTGTATCATATTTTAATGATTCTGTATACTTATGGAATGGATTTCAGTCTAGAATAAAGATCAATTTTCAATACCATATAATAAACACATAGTGATATAGAAACTCCAAACACTTTTACTTTTTCTCATAGGAGTATATAAATCATAAAACAAATTTTATTACTATTAATGTGTTGATGTTTAAAATTATTCTCATTTTTCAAATATGTTATCATAAAAAGAATATTCAGTCAACTCAAATACCCATGTAACCACAATATTGACTATTCTAACAGTGTAAGTGGTCAAGAAATATATCTTATAACTATAAGATATTTAAGAAATTGAGAAAGAAAAAATAATTATCTTTTTCTGTACCTTGTAATTATAAACACAAATTTTACTGTTTGGCTCTCTGTTCACGCACATACAAGGTAACAAAAAAACTATTTCCATCACATTTTTGGGGTGAAGGGTTGTGGGGTGGGTAGGGGAACAGGAAAAAATGGGAATTAAATTGAGTCATGTACTGGTACAAATTCCCAATACTGAGTGTGATCACAATGTATATATACAATGTACCAATAAAGATAAAATTTTAAAAACTAGTGTTATTTCTGTCTTTAAAATTCAGACATAGACAGGCGAGATCTTATAGAAAACAGACACCGTCAACTGCTTAAAATGAGCTGAGACACCATCATAATTACAACACAATGCAGAAACCACCACCACCAAGCACAATGTGAAAACTAAAAATAAACATTTCCTTTGCAATGTAGCTCAGAGGCCCCAACAATGACTTACTATGCCCTAGCAATTACAAAGAATTACACAGCCAGGCGTGGTGGCTCACGCCTGTAATCCCAGCACTTGGGAGGCAGAGGCAGGAGGATTGCTGAGTTCGAGGCTTGCCTGGACTACATAGTGAGCTCAGAGCCAGCCTGAACTACAAAGCGAGACCCTGTCTCAAAAAAAAAAAAAAAAAAAAGAATTACACAAAGATTCTGAAGCACAAATACAAAGGCCTCCCACCAATATGCCTAAAGAGTGCTCCTAATTTAATGCATGATTATTTTGACTGCTCAGGACGAGTGATAAAGCTCCACATTTTTTTTTTGGTGTATCAAAAGTACAAACCCATGTTCAAGCAGAACTGAACTCTGTAAACTGAAGTCTATACTTCTGAATATATTTGTGCAGGAAAACAAAAAGAGACAGTGTATGTGCTTCTCCATTGCTACAGATTCCTAATTAGGCTCATTGAGAAAGGGTCTGCTGACATATTTGTTAAGCCTCCAAAGCACGCTGGTAGTACTGCTAACTCGTGGTACATTGGGAGAACTGAGTAAATCAACTCCGTCGTGGTCAAACACTCCTGATCATGTGGCTGGTGTCCTTGGGTTGGCCAACTTATGACCTTCGTTTACTGTAATCACCCTCAAGGGAATCCTGCCCTGTAGGACTCAAAGCTTGTTCCCAGAAAGCTCAGTCTACTTGAAGTTTCCCAGTGGAACTCTGAAGCAGGAGCTACAGGCCCAAAGATGAATGCGGCCAGGTTCACCAGGCAGGGGTCAGAAAAGGCTCCCCAAAGGAGACGAGAAGGGCAGTCACAACCGACTTTTAAAGAACCAATAGCCATTCAGCACATGACTAAGTGACCCAAGTGCAGAGGGGAGAGTGTTCCAAACAGAGTCAACAGCGGTACAGAGGCACAAAGAACTCTAGGAACCACTGACTCTGCCGGAAAACTAGTGCCTGGGCTGTGACATGAAAGCGGAAGGGAAGGGTGACCTCAGGGGTCTGCAGTCTTATGTTCTAGACTAAGGAGTGTGAGCTATATCCCACAGAAAGTGTTAAACTCTTCGAGAGTTTTAAGCCTTCAAAGTATATGAAAAATGGCGGGAATATGGGGCAAGATCAACCTAAAAACCCACCATCAGAGGGTCCAAGTGGGGGCTGAACAGCAGCTATAGGGAGCCACAGATTAAGAAGAAAATGGCTAGGGCCGGAGGGTTAGCTCAGTGGTTCCAGCACCTGCCTCGCAAGCACAAGGTCCTGAGTTCGATCCCCGGCAAACCACATATAATGCTGAGTGTGGAGACTCACACCCACCAACAATCAACACCGCATACCACAGTGCCAGACGTGGTAGCTCACGCCTGTCATCCCAGCACTCGGGAAGCAGAGACAGGAGGATTGCTGACTTCGCAGTGGCTTGCCTGGACTACATAGTGAGCTCAGGGCCAGCCTGAACTACAAAGCGAGACCCTGTCTCAAAAAGCAAAAAAAAGAAGAAGAAAGTGGCTGAACCAACCTACTAGGCAATAACTACCGAGTAGATGTGGAGCTGGGAAAAGGTGAGGGAGGGAGGACGTAGGTTGGCAGCTGAACAAAAGGCAAAAGTCCCCTTAGCAACCTTGCAAAGTGGCATCTTAATTCACGTGGCAGTAAATAACCGACCCGCTTCTGTGTGGGAATTATAACCATAGGACTGTTTGGGCTGAGAGGAGGGAATGCAGAGCAAACACAGGTTTTTGTGGGGGGAGAGCTTTTATTGTTTTATTGGTGGTGTCGGGTATGTGTGTGTTTAGTTTTCTCTCTCTGCCTCACGTAGAATAATACATTTGTAAAATTCTGCTTGTCTCCAGCTGGTCACGTATGTTTTCCGATTCTAAATTTACTGCATAATAAAAGTGCTCATAAATACCTACCACACCTAACTCGCCGAGCTGCTGAGATGCACAGAAAGATAATCTGTGTGAAAGTTCCCTGTGAACTTTGAAGCCCTATTAGACATGTGAAGCGCTATTATTAATATCACCTCATTCTTTCAGTGACAGGCTCACTAAGAGGAAGAGATGACAGTCCTTCCAGGGCTCCCCACGAGGTGTAACAGAATGGGGAGGGCTGGGATGAAGCCTGAGCCCACCCAGAAGGGGGAGGCTGAGGGCAAAGCACTCGGTCCAGAGGAATAAAATGTCGCAGTGGGGTTCTTAGGAATTCTCAGTCTCTGAAACCCAGTGGTGGTGAGCAGAGTACATAACCTCTATTACCTTAAATATATTTGGGATACGCAATACCATCCCTAGCTCCAGGGTGGGTGGAGCCTTCGGAAAGCCGGCCTTTTGCCTGCAGGGGAAACGCACCTATTTCGGAGCTGCCAGTTACCCTCCACGCTCCACACCCTGCTCCTTCTCTAAAATTAGGGCTGTGTAGGGCTGGAGAGTTAGTTCAGTGGTTCCGGCACCTGCCTCATAAGTGCAAGGTCCTGAGTTCAATCCCCGGTAACCACTACAATGCTGGGTGTGGAGACTCACACCCACCAACAATCAATACCACATACCACAGTGCCAGGTGTGGTGGCTCACACCTGTAATCCCAGCACTCAGGGGGCAGAGGCAGGAGGATTGCTGAATTCGAGGCTTGCCTGGGCTACATAGTGAGCTCAGAGCCAGCCTTGAACTACAAAGCGAGACCCTGTCTCAAAAAAAAAAAAAAAAATAGGGCTGTGTATATGCTCAGCAAGAGCTTCCGGGGAGTTCTCCAGGTAGAAATCTCCTCCGTGTCACTTTTTAATTGGGTCACAAACTTTTCAGCATTTCAGGACGCAGGGAATTTAAAAAAAAAAGTTTGTCTCATAGGACAAGCACTAACAGCACAAACAGAAAGAAGCAATTTGCCTGTGACCTTCAGACTTGAGGCCAACAACGCTGTAGAAATATACAAGTTTGGGAAATGTCAGGAATCTAAGACTTGACACAGCCGGTCAAGCAGTATGATAAGAGCAATGGCTTAAAATCAGAAAAATTTTAACAGCTATAGAAAGGAAGTGAAGCCACCCAGAAATACTCAAGTCAGCCTGGTTTCAAATACATATGAAGGGAAGAGAAATGAACACCCCTCAGTGTGGCCCATGGGTGTCTTATTACGCATCCCCGTGAGTCAAAGGACTTTTAACACTTTCAAAGTGTAACGCTAAAATATTTGTACCGGAGGCAGTCCTGAGTCCCCCCACCCCACCGATTTTGGTACTAAACTCAATGCTATTGTATAAAAAGCTCAGGTTACATCTTGGCCAGCAAAGACCCTTTAGAATTGGTAGAAAACGTGCCTACTTTTCATCTCTCCCCCTTCCTAATGCTGATATAAATCAGGCAAAGCATACTGAACAATCAGCACGCACCTATCACAAGGTGGACATTCAACAAATAGCTCTTTCATGATCACTGGTAAAATTAGCCCATAATTTTGGGGTAACTGACAACAGACATCATGGGTGCCAAGGACTTCATTACTTGGAGGAAGGTGGGGAGGGAGAGGCTCTAAGAGTTTTCTTTTTCTCTTTATAATACAAGAGAGTACAGCAGACTTCCATGACCACAATGCACTCCTGATGACAAAAAGCAATCTCGGACTTTCCCAGTGATAAATGGCGGGTAGTAAGAAAATTCTCCCTAGGGTAAGAGGCAGACAAGATCATACGCACTAGCAATTAGAATTCAGAGTGGATCATAGGAGCAGTGGGCATTCATCAGCCAAAAATATAACTGTAACCGTGCTTTTATTCTTTAGTTGCTCTAAGAAATAAATGTATGATAAGATAGTGCTCAAGAAAACTTTGTGTTTAGAAGTCTTTAAAACTAGCATGTTTCATTTTGTTTCAAACCAAACATCTACCAACTTTACCTTGCCTAAAAGAGAGAATCAAAGGAAGAAAATATACTTTACAAGGCTACAAAGGCCATGGAATTGCATGTGTTAGCAAACATTAAAATTAATCACAACATGTGAGTGGCAACCATGCAGATTGCAATAACAACTTCCTCTGGCTGAAAGTCAGCTATTTTACAACTGAAGAGAAAGTCAAATGGACTTTTGTAGTTACAAGGCTTATAGAATTTCAAAATGTTAGAACTTGAAGAGGCCTAAGATAAAGCCCAACCTTTCCCATCCTTGAGATAAAGAAGAAAAAAACTCAGAGTGAGTTGCCCAGTCTTTCCTGATGAAATCTCTACATCAGAATTAATTACACATGTGAACAAGTTCAACCAGAAGTAGGAGGCTTGAATGCTCTGAAAAGTGGCTGCCTGTGTCAGTCAGCCTTCTGTTACTATAATAAAATATCTGAGATAATCAATGTAAATAGAAAAAAGAGGTTTTTCTGGGTCACAGTTTCAGAGGTTTTGGTCCATAGTCCATTGATCCTTTGGGGTTGTGGTGATAGGAGGAGGAAACTGATTACCTCGAAGTGAAGAGAAAGACAGGAAGACAAGAGGAACAAGAGCCCTCCTGTCTCCTTTGAGGGTACAGCCTCACGAGGCCATCCCTGCTGAATGCTCTACCACCTCCAAACACAACAGTATCACAGACTGGATACCAAGCATTCACCACATGGGGCTCTGCAGACACTCAAAATCCAGACTATGGCACTTAATTAATGCCACATTTGTTTTGTACAATGCAGCTGACTACCATACACACTTTATGAGTGATAAAAAGTGCAACATAATGACAGTAAAAATCACTTCTGCTCCACAACACATGGGAGAGTTAGGCAAAGTTTTTACCTCCATTTCACAGAGAAGAAAACAAAGACATTTGTTAAATCCATAAAGTGGGTAGGGAAATCAGCTGGAATTTGAACCTAGTGCCTCTGAACCAAATTAAATCTGCCACTTTTCTCCCAATGCACCATTTGGAAGCTGGCTTCTCATGTTGAACCAAAGTCTATCTGAAGCTAAATGCAGCTCATAAGTTTATGGCTATATCAAGGCCACTGAGAATGAATCCAACACAGTTTCTACCCAGCAGGTCAAGTTCCTATTTGCGTCTTCTAACTTCTGTGCTTCAAACTTTCTTGATTTTCACAATAGGAATGCCCTCGAAAAGCACCCTTTTTAACAATAAATATGCCAACATTTCTTCCCCTTAATAGAAGTAACCGGTGAGCTCAAGGTTTAACCCTTACAGCAGTATTAAAGCACTTATTAATATATTGGACAAATATATGTTATGGATTGGGTCTAGAGGTCCCTCTGAAGTCTCACATGGTCATAGGCTTGATGTAGAGCGTGTGAAGCTGCAATCGATTCATGATGTAACGCTGGGCTCAAGGGCACTAGGATTAAGGGGTGAGTGCTACCCGCCCTGAGTAGGCTGCATAGGATAAAAGGGGCAGGGAGACACCCTTAACTCTCTCTTCATTTTCCTTTGTGACTTTGTCTGCACTTTTTTGTTTCTCCTCTGCAATAGCTGTTTACTTCCTCTCCCTTGGAGCCAGCGGATTATGCACTAAAACCTCTATGAACTGTGAGCCAAATAAATGCCTTCCCTTTTAACATTGGTTGTTAAGTATTTCATCTCAGCAACAAGAGAAGAGTAACAAACATATATAGAATGGAAAATACATAGGCTGGGCAATAAGAAACATCTTGCTTCTCATCCTACCATAGTCTTGCAATGTAACATTAATTTCTAGAGAAATATTATGAAGATAAACTCCACACACACATTAGCTATAATATTTCAAAGGAACACAATGAATGGCTTTCATGGGAATTTGCTACATATGTTTGTGTAATTAAATAAATGGTAAAACTGATAAAAATACTACAAAATCTTAGTATCAAAGGGATAAGATACCTTGATTCAAACATTAATTAGTAAATACTGAAGAACAATTAACTTTATTTTTTGCTTGAATTGGAGCAATGAAGAAAAATAAAATTCAAATCCATTAATTTACATTTTTATCAAGGTTTGAATTGCAGCATTAAGCAAACCATTACAGTAGATATAACTGGAACTGGTTTTGGAAAATCATAATGTATAAGTTTTCAATTAATATTCTCCTGAGTGTGCTACATCAACACATATTCAAAAACTAGTGAGCAAGCTGATTCAGAGATGGTAACTCAAGTTTCTAAATTCTATTGCAAAATAATGAAAGGAAAGTGCATTTATACATACAGACACATACATAATATGTGTATATGTGTGTATATATATGTGTATATATATATTTTGTATACTTATCTAAAAGTACATGTATTTCTGTCATATCTCTATATGTCAGGTTTTGTTTTTATATAACTTACTATATACGTGTAATGTTTCTTATATACATATACTACTTGCTATATAAAATACATACGTATCATTTAATTCCTCAAAAAACTCTTTGACATATTAGTTTTATAAAGGTGGAAAGTGAAATTCAGATTGTTTTAGAGCTCCAAGTCTCATAATAAATTTTCCAACTTATTCCAAATCTATTTCCAAAGCCTATCTTCACAATTGTACTTAAGATACTTTACATTTATAAAATATAAAGTTTGAAAAATGAATCTAAGTACACTCACTGAAATTAAAGCATACAACAGTCTAACTTTTCTTGACTTCAAATTCTGAGAGATGCTAAAATCTCTTACAAAACCCCAAAAATATTTTAGAGATACTGTCTCAACAACTGTGCCCGTTAACATAACAGAAGTGTGCAAAAGCAGGCAGAAATGCTTGAAATATTATGGCCTCAAGCCCACTACTCAGCAAGTGATGCTTTCTAATAGATGAACAATTAAACTATCAATACAGGTAAGTTAACTTTATAGAGGTAGGCTTGCCTTTTCATACATATCTACCAATTTTAGCATGGCAATAATAACAGCTTAAATTTTTTACTTATAAAGTCTAACACAGGAAGTTTATGCCAAGTCACAGCTATATAATAGAGACATTTGAAGAATTACTTGGTATTCTCTGTCCCAGTGCTGACTTAATCACTGTTCTCATATGAGAGAACTAAAAACAAAATGAGTTTATTATGCTAGCTCCTCTAAGAGCAGAAATTTATGCAATGGAACAAGATCGTGGAGTTCCTTCACCACTGTTACTATAGAATCACGATCAAATGAGTCTTTCTTTGATTACTCCAGCCAGCAAGTGTCTACAGATGATTTAGGAGTCAGTGGGTAACAAACGTAGCTCAGTTATACAACTGTGCACACCGGATTTGAAATCAATTTATTTGGTCTCAATGAGTCCTCTTTGGAATGGAAACAAATTGAATGGACAGGAAAGGAAAACAGAAGGGAAAGGGAAGGAAAAGGAAATGGAAATTGCAAAGAACAAGTACTTGTTCAAGAAACTTTTATTGTGTGTATGTGTGTGTGTGTGTGTGTGTCTGTGTATACAGATGCATAGTGGATTATGATGCAAAATCTCTGGGCGATGCAATAAAAAGTGTTTATAATTCACTATTCTAGAGGATGACACAAGTACATGAGGTAAGTTATTTTGTTTTTTGGGGGTTTTTTTTCTTTTTTGAGACAGGGTCTCGCTTTGCAGTTCAGGCTGGCTCTGAGCTCACTATGTAGTCCAGGCAAGCCTCAAACTCAGCAATCCTCCTACCTCTGCCTCCCAAGTGCTGGGATTACAGGCATGAGCCACCACGTCCGGCTACATGAGGTAAGTTTATGTTAACTTTAAGGTAATATGAATGAATCAAAAATATAAATGTATAAATCCTGTGGTCAAGAGAAAAGAAAACCAACAACAAAGAACTTTGCTTTATAAATAATCTTAGAAATACATGGAAATTCTCTTTTTATCAAATTGTCCTATCATATCCATGTATAGGCAATTTTTTTTTTTGAGACAGGGTCTCGCTTTGGAGTTCAGGCTGGCCCTGAGCTCACTATGTAGCCCAGGCAAGCCTCGAACTCAGCAATCCTCCTGTCTCTGCTTCCCGAGTGCTGGGATGACAGGCATGAGCCACCATGCCCAGCTATATAGGCAATTTTGATGAAAAGGGAAAATGTCTTTTAAAAAATATTTTTTCTTTTTCTTTTTTTTTTACTGCCACTTTTTTGACTCTACTTTTCCTGCAAGATCTATCACCTGGTGTTATTAGCCAACATGTTCGTACGTAACTATATTCAGCACCTACAATTTGGTATATGGAAGATGCTCATAACCTGTTTTCAGGAGAAAACTCCAATTTACCTAAGAAACAACCATGAGATACCTACTTTTTATGGTCTGAAAGCTTGACAGTCTTTCTTATCTTGTATTTCAACAGAAATATGTGCAAAGGGAATGCCCTAGGGTGGTTGTGCTTTGTTTCTCCCTGGGGCCGGCAAGCTCCATCAGGATGAGAAGAATTGCTACAGAGGATCTGGGGGAGGCACCTTTTACATAACAACAATAAGAAAGGTGGGCACTAAAGTCCTCTGCAAATGTTCTGATAATGGAAAAGGAGGATCATAGTGAATTTGAGGAACTTTAATCTCAGGATAAAAACATCAACACAATCATAGTGTATACAAACATGTAGGATGCTTGTGGGAAAACTCAACTACTTAAAAATATGATAGGAGCATGAGAGTTAGGAGCAATTAATATAGTTAAGTTTTTAAAACCTAGACTTTAGCCTTGAAGTTAACATAATTAGGGTGACTGTTATGGTCTGGATGTGGTTTGTTCCCTGGGGGTTCACATGTTGTGATCAGTGTGGCCATATTATGAAGTGATGGGACTTATTGGAAGTTGAGCTCAGTGGAAGGTAATTAGGTCATTCAAGATACTGCCCTTGGAAGGGATTAAGGTAGTTCTCAAGGAACACTAGTTAGTTCTCAGAAGATTGTTACAAAAAGAGAAAAAATAGCCCTTCCCCAGGCCGAAGGGTTAGCTCAGTGGTTCCAGCACCTGCCTGGCAAGCGCAAGGTCCTGAGTTCGATCCCTGGTAACCACATACAATGCTGGGCGTGGAGACTCATGCCCACCAGCAATCAATACCACATACCACAGTGCAGGGAGTGGTGGCTCATGCCTGTAATCCCAGCACTCGGGAGGCAGAGACAGGAGGATTGCTGAGTTCCAGGCTTGCCTGGACTACATAGCGAGCTCATAGCCAGCCTGAACTACAAAGCGAGACCCTGTCTCAAAAAAAAAAAAAAAAAGCCCTTCCCCAACTCCCTGGTTTCTTGTTAAACCATATGACCTCTCACTTTTGCACATGTTTCTGTCCTGACATAACACAGCCAAGGAGCCATCACCAGAGCTGAGCTGGTGCTGCCAAAGTGCTCATAAACTTCCAAACCTCTGAATAAAGAAAATACCTTTTTTTCATAACACCCACTCTCAGGTATTTTGTTATAAGAACAGAAAGCTGACTAAGACAGTGACTATACATCCCTGCTTATCCAAGACAGTTCTGGTTTAAGACTGTTGCTTGAGCTTAATGATTAATTATATCTCTTTCAATCTCAGTGTGTCCGATTTGGACAATAAATATATGATCATTCTGAATATGATATGCAAACATTATGCTATAACAGTTGAAAAAGCTGGTGCCACTGTTTGGGGCAAATGGAGAAAGGAATGGGAACTCAACCCAAAAAAAGCAACTTGCCACACTGTGGGGATCAATTTTAGGTGCCATATTTTAGGTGGCATCCTAACAAATTAGCCTATAGCCAGAGTTGGACAAACCAGGGAGCAAGTAAAATATAAAACTTTTTATTTGAAGAATAGTTGTAGGTACTAGAAATTGTTACATTGAGGGAAAAACAAAGTTAGATAACCTCACTTCATCTAGCTTACAGGTTACAGGTAAAAAAGAGGAAATATTTTCCCCTGTATTGACCTAAGATCAAAGTAAATTTTACCTCAACATAAGGAAAAACTTTATGAGAACTATAAAATATCCAAACAATAAAATTACTTGTCAGCAAACAAACTTCATTCATCATCTAGAAGGAAAAGTAGATGCCAAATTGTGCAGAAGGAATCTTGCAACAAGAAAGAGGTCCTTCCCAAATACCGCATTCTGGCTGGGCGTGGTGGCTCACACCTGTAATCCCAGCACTCGGGAGGCAGAGGCAGGAGGATTGCTGAGTTGGAGGCTTGCCTGGGCTACATAGTGAGCTCAGGGCCAGCCTGAACTAAAAGCAAGACCCTGTCTCAAAAAAAAAAAAAAAAAAAGAAAGAAAGCAAATACCACCTTCTATTTCCTCGTGGGAGCTGTGAGAGATGTGTCAGGCATAACAGAAGCAGAGTTCATGCCCCAGATTTACATACAAAGTCCAGACTGTCACCTGCCTCAGCTGTATTTATCAAACTGTGGTTTTGTTCAGCATCTCAGCATTCCAGAAAGCAGGGAATTTCAGCCCCATACTGTAAAAGTTTTACTGCTAAATATGTCAGTTCTATGCTAAATCTCACGGTTCATTGGCTATGTAAATATTCATTATTATTACTTCCAACTTTACACTCCAGATGAATAAATACAGGTGTATTTATATCTTAGAATTAGGGAACCATGATTCTTGTCCTATTTTGCCATTTAACTATTTCAGTGGGATAAAATATTCCCAAATGAAAATAAGATGAGCAGACAGTGAAAGGTAGAAGGCATGATAACGAAGAAGCACCCTCTGCTACACACACACACACACACACAAACGATAACAACTTCCATGACATTTGATAGCAAGAGCTATGTATCTAGCCCAATAAAAGCTTTCCATGCATTCTTTAATCTCCACAGAAATTTTTGAGACAGGTTATTAGTATCACTCCTGTGTCACAGATCCTAAAGCTAGAGATTGTACAAATTAGGCTCTGTCTAGGAGCTAGGGTTCATATCCAACTAAGTTCAAAGTCTGAACTACTATACCCTAAAAATGTGGACCAGAGAGGAGTCAAATATTGAAGAACTGGGAGAAAAGGAAGGAGGCCGAACATGAGAAGCTGGGTCTAACAGAGTAGTTATGCCATGGAGAGGATAGGAGAGTCAAAGAATCCTGTGTGGCACTTTCATCTTTTTCTACTTTTGTCTTCCTTTCATATCTGGTCTTCTTTTTTCTCTCCAACTTGAAATTTGTTTGTTGTTCTCCTCTTCCATTTCTTTTTTTTTTTTTTTTTTGAGACAGGGTCTTGCCCCATAGTTCAGGCTGGCCCTGAGCTCACTATGTAGCCCAGGCAAGCCTCCAAAACTCAGAAACCCTCCTGCCTCTGCCTCCCGAGTGCTGGGATGACAGGTGTGAGCCACCACGCCCGGCACTGTGGTATGTGGTGTTGATTGCTGGTGGGCGTGAGTCACCACACCCAGCATTCTACGTGGTTACCGGGATTGAACTCAGGGCCTCGTGCTTGTGAGGCAGGCACCGGAACCACTGAGCTAAATCTCCAGCCCTCTGCTTCCATTTCTTAAATTCTCTCTCATTACAAATTTACTTGTGGTTTTTATCTCCTTCTCTCTTTTTTCCAACAGCTTCTTTTTCCTTTTACAATCTCTTAGTTCACTCTGACTGCAGTATTTCCTCTTTCTTCTCTGAACTTTCTCTTTTTTCTCTCCTTTTCACTATCATAAATTTTTTCTAAAACTTGTATCATTATTCTCTTTAAAAAAAGTTATTAATTTTGTATTTAAGTAAAACATAAATGATTTATACATTGTCTCACCAATACTAAATTCAAAATTAGTTTCAAAGGAAAACATGCATCTAACAGAGAATTTGTATCCACAATATGTACTCTTAAAACACAGTGAAAAGAAGATACATAATCCTATAAGATTTAAACAGCCATTTCACAAAAAAAAAAAAAAAAAAAAAAAAAAAAAAAAAAAAAAAAAAAAAAAAAAAGGAAAACAAAACAAATTGATTGCAGAAGGGCAAAAAGGCATGCAAAAAAATATTCAATATCGGGCCGGAGGGTTAGCTCAGTGGTTCCGGCGCCTGCCTCGCAAGCGCGGGGTCCTGAGTTCGATCCCCGGTAACCACATATAATGCTGGGTGTGGAGACTCATGCCCACCAACAATCAACACCGCATACCACAATGCCGGATGTGGTGACTCACGCCTGTCATCCCAGCACTCGGGAGGCAGAGACAGGAGGATTGCTGAGTTTTGGAGGCTTGCCTGGGCACCATAGTGAGCTCAGGGCCAGCCTGAACTACAAAGTGAGACCCTGTCTCAAAAAAAAAAAAAAATTTCAATATCACCAGCCAGTAATGATATAATTAAAACCAAAACTATTACCATTATGTACAAATATCACCAGCCATTAAAGGCAATTAAAACTACAACTACTACCACTACATACCTAATAGTAAGGCTTAAATTAGAAGAATGATGAAGCTATGTGTTTTGAGGATGTAAAATAACTACAGCCCTTGTACATTTGGCATTGTGAATACAAAATGGTTCAGCTATTTTGGAAAACATTTTGCTAGCCTCTTCATAAAGTTAAACTGCACTTATACAAGCAAGTAATCCTAGTCCCAAGTAACTACCCAGGGGAATTAAAGCACATCACACAAAGCCTGTATGCAAATCTTCACCAGCATTATTCACAGTAGAAAAAAAAAAAGAGAAACATTCCAAATGCTCAGCTTCAAATGTAGTATTATATCCACACAATGAAATACTTCTCAGCCCAAAACAGGAATAATTACTGATACATGCAACAGCATGGATTAGTCTCAAGAACTTCATAGAAGCCAGACACAAAAGACCACATACTACACATGCCATTTATGTGAAATTTTAAAACAAGGAAAAACAATAGCATCTAATATATGTACCTACTCCCAACAATGAATGTAAACATTGTGTAGCACCAACATGTACTAATAAATTTTTTTAATTATAGCATCTAGAAGAGAATCAGCCTGAAACAGGGAGTCGAGTTAACACTAACTACAAAAGGGTATGAAGGAACATTTGGGTTGACGAAAAGATGGTTAGAGCACTGACTGCACCTCTGCATACAACACAATTTGTTGAACTAAATGCTTAAAATGAGCAAATGTTATGGAATGTAAATTTCTTGACAGTAAAATTAGAAAAAGTAATTGCCACATTTACATGTGGTCCTCAGTTGCTTATTTTTCTAGGGATCAGTGGCTTCACATAAATTTGCTTAAGATCAAAGATAAGCTTTAAAGACATAATGAGGGTCTGATTCAGTCACGTTGACCCTGGTTGCTTGGCGTGTGCGGGACAGGGGACGCTGGGGTGACTGGTTTGCTTACATCACTCGATCCAGAAGACTTTTCTGCCGATGGAAGCTCTCAAAAACATTTGATGATTGGCTGATAAGACACACCCAGGGGTGCAGCCAGTAAAGCAGGTTAAAGCGAGTGAGAAAAATGTTCCTGAACACAGAGAAACTCATGAGTTCAGAATTCTCAAACCAAACGTATCGGTCATTTTAGAAATTAATATATGAAATCGTCACTCTGAGAAGCAGCAGATTAAAAGAAAAAACATATAAAAAATAAGGAAAGTAAATCAACATATGTGCAAAGACTTCTGCCTTCCCTTGCAAAGTGAAAAAAAGCAAGCTGCACAAGATGGTATAACGTGACCACAGTGTTATAAAAACAAACAAATCTACACAATGCTTTCATAGCACTGACTTAAAACTGCAAGAAGAAAAGCTACAAGCACTTGTTATCCCTGCAAAGAAAGGAAAATTATTTTCACTCTGTGCTTTTATTACTTTGTAAAACTTTTAAAGTGATAAATTTCAAAACACAAACTTTTTATTTTTCCAGGGGAAAAAGTTTACAGTGAACTATGTATTCGTTTATTGCAATGATTTGACAATGTTATATTTCCTCCTGAATGAAGTTCAAATTTGTCCTTATAACAAATACAGATATGTGTATGTATTCCAAAAAGTAATAAATGAAAAGTGCTGTCTTAATGTTCTGATTTTTCTTTCTGTCTTAGAGGAAAAGCACCAGAGAATGAACACACGTCTCAGCAACTACTTTTGTTAGCACTGTCAGTAAATTATTGTAAACAGCATATTTAGAAAAGGTCTAATTATCTACATTACTCACTCCACACCTGCTCTTTACCAAGGAGCTCTGTAACTGACTGCCACCCAACTATTCATGCAACTTCTAAGAAGTGACACAGGAAACAGGTGGAGGAGGGGAAGGCTTCCAGTGAGGGATTAAAGTTGGAGCGCACAGCCCACGTGGATGCGAGGAGGAGTTCCTATGGAGAGGCAGCACCCTCTCAACCTGGGAGGGTCCAGACTGAGGGATCATTTTGACCTCTAGTGAAAAAGTCTAACAAAGGTACTGAAGGATATGATTGCGAAAGGTCTCAAATGCCTGTCCTTGGAAAAGAATGAGGGTCACACAACAATTTCTAAGTGCTAGCAATTCTTACCTACTTTGATAAATTTAGATCCCAGCCAAGGACTCTGCATTGGCCAGGTTTGCTTTATTTTGTTTCTAATTAACGAATAAAAATCATATTTATTTGTGGTGTACACGATGCTTTAATACAAGTGTATGCTGTGGAATGGCTCAATCAAGCTAATTAACATCTATCATCTCACACACTTATTTGTGATGATAATACTTAAAATCTATTATCTTGGCAATTATTAAGTACTCAGGATATTGTTAACTATAGTGACCACACTGAAGAACAAATCTCTTGGATATATTCCTTCTAACTAAAATTTTGAGTTTTTTTTCAGTACCAGGGATCAAACTCGGGCCCTTGTGCATCCAAGGTTGGTGTGGTACCACTTGAGCTAAATCCCCAGCCCTAAAATTTTGTATTCACTAGTGTGATTCGCATCTACGCACCTACTGTCCTTCCAGATGTCTAGGTCAGCTGACAGTGACAGTAAGGGGCAGAAGATTTTAATAAGTCAGGGGAAGATATATGTGAGCAAAAGATTAAGACATTACAAAACAGAAAAGAATTATTTTTGGCATTTTGGATAGATCAACTTATTGGGTAAATGGCAATGATTATAATTTACTTTTTTCACTGTGTGTATTTCATTACTGTATGCTAATTTTACAGAACATTTTGTTCCATTATGGCATTTTCATACATGCAAATAACATAATTTTGAATATGTCTGTTCCCCAAATACTTTCCTTTACCCAACCTCCCTCCTCCCCCTGCTCCTCTGTTCCCCTTTACTTGAGAGGATTTAACAAGGATTCTTAATCTTGGGATCTTGGACTCACAATGAATGGGATTCATGGAGTCCACAAATCTTCAAAGTGTAAGGAAACTCTGGGTGTGAGTGTGTGTGTGTGTGTGTGCATATGCGTGTGCATGCATGTGTGTGTTTACAGATGCATTTCTCTATAGAATGGTTCAAAGATCTTACCAGATTCTTAACAGAATCTCGGCCCCTGGAGACCCTGTAGTAACCACTCCTATGAGGGAAGATGGCACTGTAAGTCATCTGAGGCTTTTGGGCAGACAGTTGCACAAACACAGGAAGTTGCAGCAGACAAAGGTAAATTCTTTGTTGAGCAACAGAAGAGACGATCGATAAAGGACAGAGGGTCTAAAAAAAAAAAAAAACTAATTCCAAGTGCGTGCCCAGGCTGGAAGGAAAACTGTGAAACCAGGTCCGTAAGAAGCGCGGTTCTCTGCTCCAGAAGCCGATGAGGGTGTGGCAAGCACCCAGGTGAACAAGCAGGAGGGAATGTTCCAGAAGGACCGACAGAGCACCAGGTAACAGAGCCAGCAGTTCCACCTCTGTGCATCTGCTAGAGATAAATGAGCGCTCACCCACCTGGAGACGTGCAAAGCATGTTACAGCAGGGTTATTCATCACAGGTAGAAACTCAGAACAACCTGAATGCCCATTAGCTAGACAGCAGGTGAGCACATGTAGTAGGTTTACAGAATGGAATCCCAAAGAGTAACAAGAAAGAATGAACTGCTGCTACATACAACATAATGAATTACATGTAGTTAATATTGAACCAAAGAAGTAGAAGATACATATTTTTAACTATGTACATATTCAAGAGAAGAGAAAAGATCTCTAGGTCCACACAAAAGCTTCAAAGTATACAGCAGCTTTATTCATAATTGCAAAAAAGAGGCAACAACCCAACTATCAGCTGATAAAACATGGTCTATAAATACACTAGAATTCTGTTCAGCACTTGATAAAAACTGATGTACTGGTTCATGCTACAACATAGGTGAACTTTAGATCATTATCGGAGTGAGAGGAGCCAGTCACCAAATGGTATATTTTATGGTTCCTTCCATATGATACTCACACCAACCAACTGTACAGATACAAAATAATCAGTGAATACCAGGGATAAGGCCTGTGAAAACGTCCTAAAATTACACAGCGGCGGTGATGGCTGCACAAACTTGCAAATCCACTAAAAATTACTCAACTGCATGCCTGAAAATGTGAGTTTGATAGTGTATGAATTACATGTCATTCTGCAGTCAAACTGTTGCTCGCATACAGACAGTCAGCAGTTTTCCATTAAAAGCCAGACCAACGATGGGAGGTTCAACTTCTCTCAGATAAAAGATTTTGCAAGAGGGAGAAATATCTCCCAGGTACCCGCAGTATAAATGCTCTCAGGGGTCACCGAGGCCTGTTCTGCCCACAGATCAACTCCAGCTTTGCCAGATCCGGCTTTGATGTGATCCAGGCATGACGAACAACAGACCTCTTGGGCTCTGAGCTGCCAGATAAAAACAGGAGAACAGAAAGGAGCCCTGGTGCTTCTCTCCTTTCATCCCTGAACAAACAGGGACATAAAGCAGATGTGACCTCGCTAAATAGAAGCTGGCCCCGCACAGGGGCCCTTTTGATTGCACTCCTAATGGTGACACATTGTCATCCTCCCACTCCGTGTGACTGAGTCCAGACACGAGACAAAAGCAGCCTCTGCACCATGGACATGAAAGTTTATTTCAGACATAAACTCTGGATACTCTAACAATCCACTAAATGGTACAGGATTATTTTCCTGTCGCCCAGACCGCAGAACTAAACTACTGGCTCGTTAGAACAACTGCTACTGGCACAGCTGACTTTCATTGTCTCAAGAGGCGCCCTTGAACTCCTTCCCAGAACCACCGCCCCAAGAAAGAAAAAAGAACCTCGACGAAATCCTCAACAACAGGAAGCACAGAGGTCCACGGGCGAATCAAAATTGAACAGTGCAGATTTTAAGAATATTAGGTTGTGGGGAGGGGGGGTCGTAATGCCCTTCTTGATTAACATGATCATCAAAGTGTTTCACGAACCGGAGGTTTAGCTCAGTGGTTCCGGCGCCTGCCTCACAAGTGCAATGGTCCTGAGTTCCATCCCTGGTAATCACATACAATGCTGGGCGTAGTGACTCACACCCACCAGCAATCAATACCACATACCACAGTGCCGGGCATGGTGGCTCACGCCTGTCATCCCAGCACTCGGGAGGCAGAGGCAGGAGGATTGCTGAGTTCGAGGCTTGCCTGGGCTCCATAGTGAGCTCAGGGCCAGCCTGAACTACAAAGCGAGACCCTGTCTCAAAAAAAAAAAAAAAAAGTGTTTCACATGGCTCTGTATAAGCCACACCCGGAGTTTAGTTTCAGTCCCACTCATAATTCAAATTTTAGTCCCATTACTGGGGATGGTGACTATAGATATTCAATGAATAACATTTTAGAATTTCATTTTAAAACTTAAACCTCATTCTTCCAAGAAGCTTTCCTTGATATATTAGCTCACCAGAAACTTCCTTTGTAGATGCCTGTAATACGTATTATTCAACAATGATTGTAAACTATTTTTCTTATCCTTTGATTTTTGCCTCCCAAAATGAGAATGCAAGCCCCTGATAGGCTGCACCTTAAACTTCTGAGTAACCTCACAGAACCAAAGTGTGGGCTTAAAGGTTGGTTAAATATGAAACATCTCAGCCCATTCATCCCAAAGTGAGCACAAACAGCTTGAAATGCAGTATCCCCACTACACACACGCATGCGCAAACACACATACATACACATGCCGCACAAAATGCTTCTGTGAGGCTCTTCATAAACTACTCCTTTGATGACCTAATAAAATATGCATGCAAATGGAGCGAACCTGGAGATGAGCCCATTCTATCTATTCTGTCCATGCCCCACATTCACTGCGCTCAGGGAAGACAGGGCTACTGTTTTCCACAGTACTCAGGAAATGCAGGGTGTGAGTCTGAATAGGAAATGAGCAGAAACCACCCAATAATCTGATCCACTAAAACACGTGGGCTCTGCTCCTCAGCTGCTGGAGCCTAACTTAGTGTGGTTCCTTCATGGAGACCAGGTCTCCTCTTTCTGAAACGAATCTGTGTGGAAAAGTCGCCATACATTCACACCAACCCTGCTTTGTGGGGAGGATCATGAACATTTTTTTTTTTTTTGAGACAGGGTCTCGCTTTGCATTCAGGCCCTGAGCTCACTATGTAGCCCAGGCAAGCTCAAACTCAGCAATCCTCCTGTCTCTGCCTCCCCAGTGCTGGGATTACCACCACACCCGGCACTGTGGTATGTGGTATTGATGGCTGGTAGACGTGAGTCACCACGCCCAGCATTGTATGTGGTTACCGGGGATCGAACTCAGGACCTTTTGCTTGCAAGGCAGGTGACGGAACCACTGAGCTAAATCTCCAGCCCAGCATCATGAACTTTGTTTGGCGGTGCTGCTACCTTCTTTATTACTATTCTTTGTAAGATTTGCATAACTATAGGAGTTAAAGTGGTTTATAAAATTACTAATATTTGACTTGCTTCTGTCTGCAAAAGTGGTGGTTTTATAAGCATTTTTGCAGTTCACACTTGGGTGAAGTAGAGATGAATATTTTAAAAAATGGACAATGGGCTTGTATCTAGATGGTGGTCATGTGGTCATAGGTGGGGCTTTACAGAGGTGGCTGGATCTAGAATGTGTGATGCTGGGATGTGATGGTGGAATTGATTCAGAGGTGGATACTAGCATGAAGGGTGTGAGTGCTACCTGACCTCAAGTGGGGATGTCTTGGATAAGTTATAAGGAATGGTATTATTGTTGCTTGTTGCTTGCTGCTTGTTACTTTGATGCCTTCTGCCTACCATGGACTGTTTCTCCTCTGTAATGACTCAGTGTGGTATCACCCTGCCTTGGAGCCAGCCCACTGTGTAAGATTTGGCACTCTTAATCTTTATGATGTTTGATCAATATTTAAAGTATTCAATATGGATAAACTGTGGGGCCAGAAATGAAAACAAAACCCACAAGACAAGGACTCACAGTTCCGAGTAAACCATTAGGAAAAAAGCAAACCACTCCATTCTTTCAAGAGCACTTGGAACATGAGAACATCCACTTCTGCCACTGTGAACTCTAATATGATCTTTCCTAATAGCAGCCCCCAAATCAAGATGTTTTCTTGACTGAAAAGATATTCACCGTTATGTTGTTTCAAGTCATAGATTTAGATTTCCAAATTCAATACTCAGTAATCTCCAGATATTCATTTTTGCAATCTGGGAAGACTGTTATCTGCTTATAGACTCCAATTGTCCCCCTCTCACCTATCTGTTGCTCTCTGTACTTTCTCTGTAGTGGTAGTTACCACTAATTCTAGACATCTCTTTGAGAGCAGGCCACACTCACCCTGCCCACCCCAACTCCACCTCTTGTTTATACATTGTAAGCTATGGGACTTGCTCTTTTGGTTAACACCCCCTATGAAGGTTGCCATCTTCAAGCATGCAGTGCTAAAGGCAGCCACCTTCCTAAAACTGCCACAAGTCCTCCATACTTGATGATGACTTCTAATAATATAATCAGCTCCTTTATTTCAAATAGAGGATTCCTTTAGAAAGGTAAAAGAATCATTACAATTACACTGGGACAAGGCTGGGGATTTAGCTCAGCAGTACACTGCCTACCTAGCAAACTCGAGGTCCTGAGTTAATCACCAGTACCAAAAAAAAAAAAAATGTGGGGTACAATAGGAGAAAAGTAGGATTATTCCAGGCAAAATAAGATATATGGTTATTACCAATGAGCTCAAACAAATATTCTACAAATGAGCTTATAGACAATTAAATATTTACTATGCTCACTTTTTTCTAAATGGAGCGTATAGCCAAAATAACTTACAATATCAATGTGCAAGAGTTCACAAAAGTAGCTGTCCACTTCTGAGGGCACAGGTTTTATGGTCACAGTGAACTTAACAGGACTAATCTAAAACTACTAGAAACATTTTCCCAGGTATGAAGGCCAGGTGCTAGAGACCAAGACTGATCCAAGGTCTTCCTCTGTTCTCCATAATAAACTGCCATCAACTCAAATCAACTATGTTTGAAGTGTTGAAGCCAACACCTTCTACTAAAAGTTTCAAAGGTCCTCTCCACTGCAGCACAGCATGACATTAAACTCAGATATACAAATATGTTTTTACTACATACGTAACCCCACAGAACTACAGGCCTGTGTGCCTAGTCTTCAGTGGTCAATGCATATGCAGGATTAATAATTAACCTTCATGAGTAAACAGTCTCCTTTTATAAAAAAAATTTAAGACTCCCCGTAGACATCATAAACATATCTGAATTTTAACAGCCCTCTTCGTTAGTAATAAGACTTCTTGACTGTGTTAAATTCCTCAAAATGTTTGAGTCTGTTTCTTCTATTGCGATATCCATTTAGTGACTCCTGGATTCTCATGCTTTGCGTGACTTTTCAAACATATGAAAAGGGTTGTTTAACTCAAATGTTATTCTTTCTCTATCTGATCCAAATCCATCCCAGGCTGATTTTACTGGACTCTTGAAAGTATCCCGCATTGTGATAATGTTTTAGGCTGAGTCGTTAGAAAACTATTCACTGTGGGATGTGGAAAATGGAAAAGTAATTTGGCTTCTATGACTCCTACCTGAGGGTTTCTAAAAGTTCTATCTGAGGTAAGAATAACTATCTGAGCATTCATTCAAATTCTAAAGGACAATAACAGTTATTAACATTCTATTCTGATAAAAATTGCCCAGATTAAAAATCGTGGTCCACCACTCATGTTTCACTGCAAGACTGAAGCCACCCCTCAGTGCTCTGTGGTCCCCTCTGTAACCGGGTACATGAGTGGGCAGAAGGTCTCTGTATATTATCCTTAGCTAAATGAAGTCAGCCAGCATTTTCTTTTAAATTTTCCTAAGTGAAAATATAAAAAGATATGCTTACAGAAGTATTTTCAAACAGGAGGTTACTGGTCCTCTTGGACCCCACATATACTGGCCTGGTCATGTCCACCTCAGAAGTCAAGAAGCCAAACAGAAACCCTGCGGGCCGGGGAACCATTTGGACCGTGGGGGCAGAAACAGTATCTACCCCGCTTGCAATCTTATCTCCAGCATCTATCGAAGTACCTAACATGAGAAGACTGTTCGTAAACACACATATGAATTTCCACCCATCAAGGGAAACACTCATCTCCAGACAGAGGTGCTTGAGCACTACGTAATTCCAGGAACTAACTTCAGAGTCAAAAATTCCTCCTCTCAGTAACAAGATTGTTGCATTTTCAAATTTCTCTTATAGGAATCTAACTTGTGTTTGGTTTGAAACTAAATTCTAAAGAATATTTTTACTTCTTTGTCCATATAAATCAGCCCAGAGTAGCAAGCCAGAATGCATTTTAAAATACATTACTCATGTGATCAGACCATGGCTCTTTCTCGAGAGATGGAACAGGCTGTAACTGTTTGCCTTCTCTCACCAGGTGCTATTTAAATTACCGGGTACCCCTCTGTTGTGAATTTTATCTTATGTAAGGAAATTATCCTAGTTTTGCAAACACCAACCAAATCTAAACAAATGACATACATAATTACTATGAGCTGGCGTACACCCACCCACTAAGGAAGGAGGACAGGATTCTATCAGACATAAGAGTGACTAGAGGTGGTGGGGCAGGAATAAAAGAGGGCGCAAAAAGGATACTGCAAGAACAGCTTTTAGCCGGGCGTGGTGGCTCACGCCTGTAATCCCAGCACTCGGGAGGCAGAGACAGGAGGATTGCTGAGTTCGAGGCTTGCCTGGGCTACATAGGGAGCTCAGAGCCAGCCTGAACTACAAAGCGAGACCCTGTCTCAAAAAAAAAAGAACAGCTTTTAATAATGTCAAGGACCAAGTATACACCCTCCACACCATCTTTTCTAGAGCCACCAATGTTTAGTGATACTTCATCCACTGAGCCAAGCAAAGCCTGATCTAAAGAAATCAACAGCACTCTCAGCACTCCGGGAGACAGAGGCAGGAGGATCCCAAATTCAGATGTGGCCCAGGCAACTTAGCAAGACGTGACCTTGAAATTTAAAAAATTTATAAGAGCTGAGAATGTATGCTCACTATGAAGTTCCTAGGTTCTAGCCTCACTATAGGAAAAGAGAGAAAAGGAAGAGAGAAATAAAGGAAGGAAGGAAAAGAGGGAAAGAGGGTCTGTGGGAGGGAGGGGCAGAAGGAAAGAAAACAAAAGAAGTCAAAAGAATCAAATACAACTGACTGAAGTAAGATGAACATAAAAACAACTCTAAGGTTGTTTGGGGCTCCCAAAATATGTTGTTTTAATGTTGAGCCACAGAAAGTCTCAAAACCCAGATCTCTCTGACCTTCCCCCACCCCCAAACCTCAGTCAGACCACTTTGAGCCTTTTTCTCGTCTGAAGCACCTGGAGAGGCTTTCTCCAAAGTTCCCTGAGTTACCAAAAGACCAGACCCGCTGAAGAGGAACACAAGTGCCTTCAATCCTCTTACTGAAATTTCATTCCCAGAACTCTGTCCAAGGCCACTGTGTGTTTCTCCACCTCTTTCATCTCTTCTAAAAATCATCTCCTGCCCCTGTAAAATTAACTCCGTCCCTCTCTCCTTCTCTCCCATAAAGAAGATACTTAAGCTTCAACCACCTGGCCAATTCTTTTTTTTTTTTTTTTGCTTTTTGGAGACAGGGTCTCGCTTTGTAGTTCAGGCTGGCCCTGAGCTCACTATGGTGCCCAGGCAAGCCGCCGCGATCTCAGCAATCCTCCCGTGTCTGCCTCCAGAGTGCTGGGATTACAGGCGTGAGCCACCATGTCCGGCATTGTGGTATGCGGTGTTGATTGTTGGTGGGCGTGTCTCCACGCCCAGCATTATATGTGGTAACTGGGGATCGAACTCAGGACCTTGCGCTTGCGAGGCAGGCACCGGAACCACTGAGCTAACCCTCCGGCCCCACCTGGCCAATTCTTAAAGGTTCCTATTTTGCATGGCTCCCACGTACTTACAAACATTAAGAAATCTGTTGGGCTTTTCTCTCACTGACCATTTTTTATTTTCTGTTTTCATTTGTTTGTTACAGGCATAATGAACAGGAGGAGGAAAATATAATCACATGTTAACATGTATCTCTGATTCCTTGTAATATAGAAAATGGATGGGGAAAAAAAGTCTTCTTACTGATTCTATAATGTGCCAGTAACTACCCTATTTAATTTACACAATACATTTTAATAAATTTCCAGTTAAACCCAATGTGTCTCTATTCTCATAATTTTATACTAAATATACTGAAACAAAATGGGGTTAAGTAACCCCTCAAAGTCATATTCCCAGTAGTTGGCACCAATCAGCCTAACTCCACTGTATACCAGTATAGGAGAGAAAAGTGCCCAGTAGTCCAACAAAGAACTGATGGCAAAACTCTAGTTCTGAGAGAGAAGTAAGGCCTAATCCTCTAAAGAATCTACTGCACTAATGAACTCACTGCTCTCCTACCAACAAAGAAGGCACTGGTTCATCCTTTGGAGAACTGAGAACAGTCACTTGCATTGTTGTCAGTGTTCTGTTACAGATAAGGTGAGAAAGAGTGGAGAAACTTTAATAGATTTCTAGGAAGAATAGAAAACATGTTTCCTGAGGCCCTGCAATGCTACTCATAGAGAAAAACCTTGGTGAGCATGTTCTGTGGCTCTGAAGAGTTCCGTGATGTTCATGGACATCTTCATAGTATAACAGCTGATTGAAAGTTATGAGACCAGACCCTCGTCCCAGGCACCAAACCAACACCCACATATCCAGCCTTCAGACTACTTCCATGGACCTAGACTTGGGGCCAGTCCTTTAGGACCCAGGCTCAAGGCCCAACCCCTGAGCCAAGTCACCAGTTCATCCATCTGCCAATGCAAGTACAAGGCTAGTATACCTAAAGACTCAATCAGCAAGCCTGCCCAAGGCTCCCTCCAGACAGCCAGCCCAAACTCTCTATAGGGCCTGACCATTTGAGGGCTGTTCTAGCCAAAACCAGCCTGCAAAGACTGGAACAAACGCTTATTCTTGAAATGCACAGATACCTACACAAGGCTGCAGTGATCACAAATATGCAGGGAAACAGGATAACAGCAAAGGAACAAAGTAAAGCGCTGTGGCTGATCCTAAAGAAATGAATACCTAGGAACTGCCTGATGTTTGATCCAAAATAATCATCTTAAGGAAACTCAGTGAGCTACAAGTGAGACAGATTGACAACCAGACCAAAACAAACAAACAAACAAACAGAAACAAAAAACAGAAACTCAGAAAAACACACACAAAACTAGAAATTCAACAAAGAGAAAGTAATCCTAATAAACACAAAATTCTGGTGGTAAAAAAACATATGATGCCGTAACAGCAAAATTCCATGAGCTTCTATAACAGATTTGGGTTTGGTTTTGAAGTACTTAATCAAATTACAAATAAAAATAGCCAAACTCAGAATCCTCCTGCTTCAGCTTCCCAGAGTGCTAGGATTATAGGTATATCATTTTAGGGTTTTATTTTAATAGTATCCTTGGGAATTTCTATCACACTTCTACTTCTTTCCTTTTTTCTTTTTTTTCTTTTTTTCTGTGTGTGTGTTTGTGTGTGTGTCTGTGTGTGTGTGGTACCAGGGATCGAACTCAGGCCTTTGGAGGTAGGCACGGTACCTCTAAGCTAAATCCCCAGCCCCTCAACTGCTTCTTTCTATGAAGGAAACTTGAATAGTGAAAATGGCCTTTCTCTCTTCCTTTACTTTCACAGTCCTTTGAAGGAAATTACATGATTTTGCCTGAATGCTGCCAGTATCTGGGCAGAGATTTCTACTTGGCTGCAGGCTCAGGATTACTAAACTAACTCAGCCTAAACTCCTTCAGCTAAATATTCAAATCTAGATTCGTATAGCAAAATTCTGGGATTAATCTTCCTACCCGATCTCTGCCCCAACTTTTCCTTAGTGAAAAAGAACTGAGCTCTTCCACTTTAAAACTTACTTACAAGCTATAATAACCAAGACAGTGTGATACTGGTGAAAAATTAGAAAATGGAACAGAATAGAAAGAGACTCATGTAGAATAGTCAACTGATTTTTGGCAATAAAAGCAATACAATGAATTAAAGATAGTCTTTTAACAAGTGATGCTGGAAAAACTAGACATCACAGGCAAAATAAGTGTATCTGCACACAGTCCCTTCATTTTTACAAAAATCAATTAAGGTAGGTCATAATCCCAAATTTAAAATGCAAAACTATAAAGTTCCTAAGAATTAAGAAGGAAAAAACATATATGACCTTGGGTTTTCCAGTGACTTCTTAGATGTAACACCAAAGCACAAGTCATGAAAGAATTGACAAGCTGAATTTCATAAAATTTTCAAACTTCTCTGAAAGGCAAGGCAAGGAAAGAACTAAAGTCTGCACCTGATAGAATGAGAAAAAATATATATATATATTCATATATTATATATATCTTCATATATAATATATATATCTTCTTTATTTTCATTAATAATTTCAAAGGAAAAGATTTGAAAACATAAAGCAACGTACCTCCTTTCAATCCTTATTAGTAAAATGTGATAGCCATAGAATAAACAGTGTGTTTGGATTTGTTTTGAATTTTTCTGGATAATGAACTACTACAAATCTGTATTTAGAAGACTAAGGAAAATTGAAACATCCCAGACTCATTTATTAGATATGTACTGAGCACCTAGTGTGCACTAAGTGCTACTCACTTACTGGCGATGAAGAAATGAGTAACAGTTACATGCTCTCCCTTCATAGAGCTTTTACTTCAGTAGAGGAAATGAGAATCATAAACCTATACTGGGAAAACCCTTCTCTTTTATAACAGTAACAATTTTTGTGGTATGCTGTTTCACTATTCCTAAATTGTTTGTTTTTGTTGTTTTTTTCTTTTTTTAACTATTACAAAGAACACAGGTTTAAAGAAAAAAGAAAAAAACCTTTGTGGAAATTTTTTATCTACTTTCCATCTATCCAAAGACCTAACTAGAATGAAGCCCTCAACTGAGATGATTTTCAGTGCCCCCCCCCATCGAGATCTGTTGCCAAGACACCAAGGAAGCTCTGACCAACACAAGCCAGAGCATTTCTTTGAGTAAACAAAACTAAGGCAATAACCAGGATTTTGTATGTTAAGCACACAAAGCAGTTATTCTCTGTAAGAGAGGCAGCTAAGCAACCAACCACCTCCAGTTGCTTAGGCTTTTGCCCATCTTACACTGACTCAAGAACCTTTGTAAATCACAAATCTTCTGAACTGCAGAGTGCAGCACTGAAGTTGTACGCTCATGCTCGAAGAGAGATGGCACTCGGTAGTGTAATGTTCAGGATCAGAACTCTTTGCTTATTCGTTACCTTTGTACTTACCTCCCCCTGTAAAATGTTTCAATGACAGCTCTCCAAAAAGTCTGTGTCGACTTATATGTAGTTTCTCATTCACTGTAAGTTTGGCTGTTTCCAAACAGCCTCTCTTCAAGCTTATAATTTTTACATATAAACAGGCAGGCATAATGAAACACCACAGTTGCTTTAACTTGTAATTTATTTGTGGATTTTAACATATGATATCTACATATCTTTTGTTCTTAACAGTTTTATTCACATATAAATAGATACTGTTATATTCACCTGTCGTTTGTTTTGTTTGTCTTGCCAAGCACAGAGGACTGCAGCTGATCTTCCTAGAAGAGCTTCATTGTGGCTGCTTTTCCTGTAGACTTTGGCAGTTGTTTCTTCCAAGGAGCTTTGGTGGCTTCCTTTCTTCCACGGAGCTTCAATCCTCCTCGTCCTCCTAGACATCTTCTCCAGGATTCAGTTATAACAGTTCTTTAGGTACCAATCCCACATCGGATGAGTGATTTACAAACACTCTCTCACACTCTGCACCTGGTCTTTTCACTTTCCTGGGGGTATTCTTCGAAAAACAAATTTTTTAGTTTTGATGAAATCCAGATATTCCTTCTTTCCCCTTCTTCGTGCTCTTTGGCACAAATTATATCTAAGAAATCCATGCATCTACCCCGCGGTCATGAAATTTTACTATTTTTGCTTCTAATAGTTTTTCCCTTTTAATTCTCACGTGTAGGTCTATGGTCCATTCTGAGTTCATTTTTGTGTACATTCCTTCTAAAATAAAATATGTTTTTACTTTATAAAGAAAAAGTAAAGCAGGTAGAACTGAGGCAAAATAGTTTATGTTCTGTAACGCCAGAAAACTCAAACCACCAAAACATTAGCCAGTAGATGCACATCTGTATGTGCAAACGGCGAAGGCAGGAAAAGTGGCTGGTATACCAGTAACTCCTCCTTTATTTTCTCATTCTCAATGCTCTACGTTTTCTTGACTTTTGGCTGGAGACCCAGCAGCATTCAAGCCTCTTGCTGAGCCTGGAGTTTGCCAAAGCTCTCCACAGGGAGAGGCAGGGATGGCAGCACACTTAAACTTTTCCTTCTGTGTCTTTCTCTGGGTGGCGGTAGGTGGCATCTGGCTGCTACTCCTGCAATTCCCTCCTGCACCAGCCACCTCCAGGCACACGGGTTGGCTTGACAAGGGCGGAAAAGAAACTTAAAAAATTCTGAGATTGTGAGGTCTCCAAACACGAAACTGACTTAAATTTCTTCCTGATGATGTAAAAATTCTTAAGGATACTTTAAAACCTTTTTTTCTAAGTCTAAAACTGATGCATGATCACGTGGAGGGAATGGAAAAATCTAGAGTACAAAGAAAAAAACCACATCTACTGCTGTCCCAGAGTCAAACACAGATATCACGTTGGTGCGTATCCTTGTCAAGACAAGCAGATGCGCTTGCCAACGTACACATATACATGTGCTAAGGTAGAATCTGCCCTCAAGGGCCCATGGCGATTGGAAGCTTATTCCCTGGGAGATGGGACTCAGTAGGACACTGAGATCATGAGGTTAATCCTCCTGTGACTTTTGCACTGCTCATGGGACTCCTGGGTAGCTACCACAGAGGGCTGTTAGAAAAGGAACATGTCCAGTCCCTCCCACTCTCTCTGCCCTTGGTTCAACAGATAATCACTCACTTCCCCCCATTATCTTGCCGTGATGTGATGCAGCCAGGAACTGAACCAGGGCCAGCCAGTACAGGGGCCTTGAATCTCTAAAACTGAGCACTGGGTATTTTATTACAGTGATGAAAAGCTGATTAATACAGATATATTAAGGACACTAGATATATATGATCTATATAATCTCACATAGAGCTTTTCTCTACTTCACATTTTCTAATGTCATTAACAGTGACTTGAAAACATTAAATCTCCTGATATGCATGCCAACCGGATGTTTTATGTCTTTTTCTTTTTGTTTCCTGCATTATAAATAACCCTGGGGATAAACATGTTTCTCAAAATTATTTGAGTCTTCAGTCTTTATCCTTATCAATAAATAATCAATAAAAATCCTGGGATACACATGTTTCTCAAAATTATTCCTCAGTCTTCAGTCTTTGTCCTTATCAATACAATCATTCACATTCATCATGTGGTATGTCCCATGTAGCCATATCAATCTCTGTGTGGCATGTGTAGTTCTGATGTAACATAAATCATACTCCACCAGACTCTAACATGCTAGTGTATGCCCATACAAGGGAGACAAAGACACACACATTGCATAAAAGAGTGAGACTGTGCCATGTTCAGGACTCAGCCTCTGGATACAAATCAGCTCAGTCAGGGCCAGTACGAATAAAGCTGCTTCCTGAGAAAAAGGCCTCAGTGTCTGGTCTTGCTACACAAAAATCCCAAAGCAATCAGAGATCCATCTTACTGTAAATGCAATGATTAGAAACTCACAGAAAATAGGCTTTCTCTTGTTTGCTTAGTTTGCCCTGCCACCTGCCTGGCCTGATTTGCTGATTTTGTAATCATTTTCCTTGCCCATGGTTCTTATCTAACCCTCGCCTATCTCCTGCTTTTAACACCTGTCACTTCCCATAGCTCAGTTAACCTTATTACCATCTAAAGATTCCCCACTGCTCCCCCAGCAAGCATTTCTCAAAGTTTGGGGCCAGAGGTCCGCCCCCAAAAAATTGTGTTCTGTGGACTATTTATACATACAGTTACTCCACTACATACAAGCCAATGCTACATGCTCAAGAAAGAATGAATAGAAAAAGTAAATAATGTGGAAATAGCTACATCCTACAGGCCCTCCCCTGAAGGACATGGAAGAGGCCCCTGTTGTCTTTGCCCTATGACTTGTTTTGTTACCTAATTCATAACCACAGTCCACTACTAAATAGCTGTACAGTGTATTCTCATGACTCCCAGGGCACATCCAGTAAATGTTCCTGATGGCCTTTGTTTTCTCCACAAAAAGTGACTACTTTGCAAGAAGCTTTATTCAATGGAATCAGCATTTCTAGGTTTTCAGAAAACAATGAATTCTTGGTGGCACGAAGGAAAACTGGACAAAGAAGGAAATAGGAGCTAGAGGTCTTCTGCTGTTATTGTTCTTAAGTAAAATACTAGATTTTAGGGCCAGAGATTTAGCTCAGTGGTTTCAGTGCCTGCCTGGCAAGCACAGGGTCCCTGGTTTGACCCCCAGTAACCTCATACAACAATACCAAGCGTGATGACTCACGCTCACCAGCAATCAGTGCCACACACCACAATGCCAGGTGTGGTGACTCACGCCTGTAATGCCAGCACTCGGGAGGCAGAGGCAGGAGGATTGCTGAGCTTGAGGCTTGCCTGGGCTACACAGTGAGCTCAGGGCCAGCCTGAACTCCAAAGCGAGACTCTGTCTCAAAACAAACAAACAAAAGCAACTAGATACTCTTGGTTTTTTGTTTTGTTTTTCACACTTGCACAATGAACAGTCACATTATTTTTAATGATATTTTAGATACTGGGTATTTTTCTTTTATATATTATAGAACCTAGCTCCCAAGCTAACCACCCAGATTCCATCTTCTATTGCCTTTCCAATATTTACCCACATTCAGGTATTTAATTATGCATATAAAATCATAATTTAAACTGCCTCACTGTAAGACTTCTTCCAGTAAACAAAACTGACCTTACACTTCATGTGGCATATCTAAATACACCAGAAGGACAAATATCCACAGCGCCATTTCTAACTGGAACTGAAGTTTCTGCCTTTTACAAAATGCTAGTTTAATAAGCCATTTTTAGCCTACCAGTAGTTCCAGGGTAAGATGTTCTCCAAATAAGTATATTATCATCCAGTTTTTTTAAGACCCTTTAGACCTCTAAAAATTGAAGTTTAACCAAGTCTTTAAGTATAACACACATGCACACACACACATACACATACATGCACGCATGCACACACAAAATAATCTCAGTCCTTCAGGGAAACATTAGAGAGGTACCAAGACTCATGGTGGGGAACTCATCACTTTTCACTTTCCAGACATAAATCTCTCCTTGCGGGGATCCCCGTATAAAAAGGGGGAGCAACCAAGGCTGGAGGAAAACAAGGACGATCAGGAGCTCATGGCCAACTGAGAAAGTGTGTCTGTTTGTGGGATCTGCTTGGTGAAGCTATAGTGCCCTTATTCTGTAAGAGGCAGTTTCTAAAGCAGTCCTGACCACTTGGAAAACAGACATGGCCACCCACCAACATTGTTTGCTTTCTTCAGACACAGCTTTATTTACCTTGAAAACCACAAACCATAAACAAGGGCACAGGATCAGAGAAGGTCTTTAAACTCTTCACTCACTAGGTCAACACCTGGGAAAGGAAGGCAGTTGACTTGGGACTTGAATACACAATGTGCAAATTGATCTTCTATCCAAACTCCCCAGGCAAGTTGGAAAAGTTAACGATTATTGAGCTTTAAGAAGATATATGGAGGGGCTGGGGATTCAGCTCAAGTGGTACTGCACCAATCTTGGATGCACAAGGGCCCGAGTTCAGTCCCTGATACCGCAAAAAAAGAAGATACCTGGAGAGTCTCATAAACAACATAACACATTTTAATATTAGGAGAAAATCAAGCCCCACATACCATGAGACACAGAAGTACAATCTTAATTCATGCACATTTCCAATTACTGTGTACGTAACATTCTCCCTCCCACTGGAAATATTTTTATTTATCATATAGTGCATGTAAAAGCTGCTTTCAATATGCCTTTTAATATGCCTAATCCACAATAAGATTAAGGGGGTGGGAAACGGCTTGCCTAAAAGAGCTGCTATTTAATTACCTGACAAGATTTTGAGCAAGCAATGCTTCAGTTCTACAAACAGTTCACGCTTCTCACTACTGTGTGTTCCTAGAAACTACGTTATTTAAAAAGTACATTTTTCCAAGGAAATTCCATTGGAATAAATCCTAAAAGTACGAAGTCAAGAATGAGTGCAACATAGGTAGAAATGTCTAACCCTGTGAACCACTTGCCCAAGAGTAGAACTGTTGTCATATACATATCTGAAGACTTCACCAAAAACCGTCCTCTGAGGGCCCGGAGAAGCAACGAGCTGAATGAATAAAGCCTCCACCATCTCACACAGACAGCTTTAGAGGTTAAAAGAGAAAAATAACCCAGCACTCGGGAGGCAGAGACAGGAGGATTGCTGAGTTCGCGGCGGCTTGCCTGGTCACCATAGTGAGCTCAGGGCTAGCCTGAACTACAAAGCGAGACCCTGTCTCAAAAAGCAAAAAAAAAGAGAAAAATAAGTCACACAAATATACTGCAAGGACACGGTTATTTTTCCATGCAGTCAAATGTCAATCTGGATCAGCTGAACTTCTGAACAGTCCCTGAATACTGAGTCAGCCCAATTCACATTTCCTGACTGAGTCTTTTCCAGAAGGAGCATGTACATGGCATAGCCTTTTGAGTCTGGCTTTTTTCACTTAGCATGACACATTTAAGTCTCACTCGCATGGTTGGACACATCCATAGTCTACTATTTTTACTGTTAAGTAGCATGCCACCATGTTGGTGGTACTATTAGGTGGACCTATTCATCAGCTGATGGAGATTTTGGTTATTTCCAAGTTTTGCTACAAACACACATGTCTAGATCTCTGTGTGTGTTTAAGACTGATTGAGTGGAATCCTGGGTCACATGATATTTGCATGTGGGACTTCCTAAGAAAATATCAAATTCTTTTCCAAGGTAGCACTGTATATACCACCCGGAAGGTATGAGAGTCCTGAGAGATAAGGTGTGGTAATAGACTAAGATGGGCAGCTCCACTGCCTTCAAGGTAAAAATCAAATGTGTTGATACAGCATACACAACTTTTAGGTTATATGGATCCTTCTCTATGCCCATTTCTGCCAGTTTTCCCAATTCTCCTAACCTTTAAACACTTCTCAAAGCCACACCATAAGCCAGTCATGCTATTTCACTCCTCTGTGCCTCAGCTAGCAAAGTGTCCTCCTCAGTCCCTCCTCTCCACCTGTCTAACAACTTGCCTGGTCTCCCATAGCTCTAGCTTTCCTCCATTCTTCCTCTGACTCCCAAAGCCAATTATAACCCTCTTCGCTGTGCTTCCACAGGCTCCTGGCCTTGAGAGCAGTCTAGTCAGTCTAGCTAGTGGCTGAAGGTCTGGATTGCAATCATACCTCGGCTTCCTTCTCGAGACATGACTTTGGGCAAGATACTTAATTTCCTTGTGCCTCCGTTTCCTTATCTACAAAATCAGATATGTCAAGAAATGCTAACTCCTAGCCATATCTATATTCTTCTTCCTCTGGGCAGTTTCCACGTGGCCAACCCAGTAAGCACCATATGCCTTGGCTTCCTTGCAGCATGACAAAGACTTGTGTAATCGTTTGCTCTGGCTGCTACAATAAACCACCACAAAGCTGACAGCTTCACACAACAGAAATGAGCTGAATTCAACAGAAATTTATTCTGTTGCAGTTCCAGAGGCCAGAAATTCAAACTCAAGGTGTCAGCACAGCCATACCCCTCTGAAGGCTGAAGGAAGCCATGATCTCTTCCCTAGTCCGGCTCTGGTGGTTCTGGGTGTTCCTCGCCTTGCAGCAGCAAAATGATACATTCCTAAGAAGCATTTATTTCTGACTCATCTGAACCAGAACAACTAATCCATATGCTATACTGTACATACTGGCCACTGAGTATATCTCCGCAGAGCATATCCAAGATCCCACACAACTCAAGATCACCAGCTTCAAACAAGCCGCCTCCCCATCCCAGGCTGTGCGACCTTGTGTGTGTCCTTCACTCCTCTTAAGTGTGGCATCCATTGTAAAACAGGACTGAGCAGGGTTAAGTCAGGTAACGTGTAGAAAGTTAAGGATTTCAACATCTAAGACTTTCTATCCTTGGAAAGAGTAATCTTGGCTATCCAAAATGTTCACAGAAAAAGGATATCTACTCAGTGCTGAGAAGAAAGTTACACAGCTCCCATTGTGTGTGACGTAAGAAGGAAGCTCTCACATAGGAGCCTGCACCTCGCAGACAGTGGCCCTACTCACTCTTAGAACCAAAGAAGTTAGAGAACTGTTCTTACCAACTGTGGCACCATGGGTACCACACTCGTTAAGTTTCTGCCTGTTCAATTCGTAAGGGAGAGAATTCAACCTTCTAATTAAAGCCACAAATCAATCAAAATTCATACATCATTCGTGTTTTAAACACACAGTTAATTAAGTGCTGCTTTCCACAGCAATGATGAGCCTTTCAGTATGGTCCTATTTTATCACTCAGAACCACAAGAACTTTCTCCAACAGAAATTGCTTTCAAGTACAAGCACTTTTACCATCCTGACTAGTGTGGAGATTCCTAAAAAACTATCATTAGAGGTCCCATTTGAGCCTGCTATTGCCCTGCTATGTATATACACAAAAGAATTAAAAGAATTATATCATAATGACATATGTGCACCCATGTTCATAGCAGGTTGTTTCCAAGATAGCGAAATCTTGGAAACAACCCAAATGCCCATAAATGAAACTGGATAAAGAAGATGTGGTTTTTCTATAAAAAGGAATATCGGGCCGGAGGGTTAGCTCAGTGGTTCCGGCGCCTGCCTCGCAAGCGTAAGGACCTGAGTTCGATCCCAGTAACTACATATAATGCTGGGCGTGGTGGCTCACGCCTGTAATCCCAGCACTCGGGAGGCAGAGACGGGAGGATTGCTGAGTTCGCGGCGGCTTGCCTGGGCACCATAGTGAGCTCAGGGCCAGCCTGAACTGCAAAGCAAGACCCTGTCTCCAAAAGAGCAAAAAAAAAAAAACAAAAAAAAACAACAAAAAAAAGGAATATCACTCTACCTTAAAGAATGATAAGTTTATGCCAGCCGTGGTGGCTCAAGCCTGTAATGCCAGCACTCGGGAGGCAGAGGCAGGAGGATTGCTGAGTTCAAGTCTTGCCTGAACTACATAGTGAGCTCAAGGCCAGCCTGAACTACAAAGCGAGACCCTGTCTTAAAAAGAAAAACTTTGGGGGCCGGAGATTTAGCTCAGTGGTTCCAGCACCTGCCTCGCAAGCGCAAGGTCCTGAGTTCGATCCCAGTAACTACATACAATGCTGGGCGTGGTGACTCACACCCACCAGCCATCAATACCGCATACCACAGTACTGGGCATGGTGGCTCATGCCTGTAATCCCAGCACTCGGGAGGCAGAGGCAGGAGGATTGCTGAGTTCGAGGCTTGCCTGGGCTCCATAGTGAGCTCAGAGCCAGCCTGAACTACAAAGCGAGACCCTGTCTCAAAAAAAAAAAAAAAAAAAAAAAAAAAAGGAGAAAGTACATAAGAGATAAAACAATCTGTTTTCATGCCTCCCTCTGACCTCCTCCAAAATCTCCCTGAGAAGCATAAACTTATACCATTTCTACTACCCCCGAAGAGTTCAGTAACAGAGGATTAGCAGTAGAGGGTTACTAACACGATGACCCGCCATACTACCCATGAACTACACGGTAACAGTAACATGCAACTGAAGAGTTTTAAAGTCTTTGTTAGAATTCAGATGTACCTTGGCTTGGAAATCCATTGTAATTTTCTAAAGTTCTGTAAGCAGCAAATTATTACACTGGGAATGTGAAGTAACTAAACACTCGGGAGGGTAACAGAGTCCTATTCAAGGATGGGGGGCTGCAAACATGGCCTCCAAGACAGGGAGCCCCATCAGAACAAACTCAACTGCTGGGTTTAGTTCTTTGTTTCCAGGAGTTAAACTGACAGACAGGAGCCAAAGCAGAAAATAAACAAGACAGCATAAGGAAGACAACATAAATCCCTGAACAATTTGTAGCTGGCAACAGGTAAAAGAGCGAAACAAAACAAAACAAACACAGGGACTGAAGAAGAAAAAGATCTGCAGAAATGTGATCACTCTAAACAAATACCTACAGCTATTGTGTGAAAGATGATTAGATTTAATCTATGTGGCTTTATCGGGCCCACAGGTAGAATTTATAGGTGGGCATAATTGACAAGGTACACGGTAGAATGGTTAAAAACAAACCACTAAGGGGTCATAAAACTTGGTCTAACTCTCACTTCTGCCACTAGTAACCTGGGCGACCCGAAAGATAGTTGTATAACCTCTTCATACCTCACTTTCTCAACTGTAAAACTGAAATACCAACAATTCCTACTTTATGAGAGGATCATGTTAACTAAATAATAATTTACAGGAAGTCCCAAGCACAATGGATCATGTACTAAGTACTCAACACATATTAGTTGACTTCAAATCTGAAATGGTTCACTTTCATTTTTAAAATTGTACTAATGCCAAACCTGAGAAAACTCAATATAACAATTGTTAAGGTGGTGGAGGAAGGATTTATAACTGACTCGTCATGGAGAATTAAAAATCTTCATTTCCTTAGTGTGCTACTCCATAACGAGCAGCCAAAGGTGATTGACTTCACTGCCTTACTTGAAGAGAAACAGCTGGGTGCAAGAAAAGATCTTTTCGATTCCACCTCAGTCCCTGATCTTCACCACCTGCTTCTGCGTTACACAGAAAACATACTATTTTAGTTCCAATTCCTGTAGCATTCGGATTATTACTTCAAAATGAATTGTTGTCTGCCACAAGCAGCCCTATGATAGGTTTAGTGGATCATGAAATTGTCAAGTGTCAAATGATTACAGAAAGCCAGGCTTGGTGACACATCCTGTAATCCCAGTGACTCTGGAGGCTGAGACAGGAAGGTCTCAAGTTTGAGGTCAGCCTGGGCAACTTAAAAAATAAAAAAGGGATGGGGATGTAGCTCAGTGGTGAAGCACCCACCTAACCACTGGTTCTAATCCTTAATTCCTTAATATAGAGAAAGAAAATTTATTTATTTATTTATTTATAGCATCTAGAATTGGAACTTTCCAGACCTAATAGCCCATACCCTGGAGAGAAGCTAATCAACCAGGAGAACAAGCTGCCTTCTCTTCCCTGCACCCTCCTGACCATTGGCTCCCTGGCTTCTCTGCTGCTTCTGTGTTTCTGCCCTCATGGTTAGAGGAAGGACAAATAAACCTGTCTCATGCTTTGGTTTATATCAAGTTCTCTTAGTCAAAAGTCACATGTATCGATATGCACAGACTTTTTTGGAAAAATCCATCCTTAGAGAAGAATTTTCTGGAGAAAAAGAGAAGTATAAAAAGGATCTAGGAATGAAAAAAAAAATCCAAAGGAACACAACATAAATGAAACTAACCACCATACTTTAGAGAGAGGAAGGTCAAACAGTATCCCCAAACACAAAACCGACGACTCGTCGTGTCTTGCCGCTGTGCGTCTCCTGACACAATGCAGAAAGAGCAGTTGGTCTCTACAGTCCGCTTCTCACATCCTCAACCTCAGTCTCCTCCTAACCAAAGCATCAGTCAGGCCCCATCCAGGAGACAGCCCATAAAATACCTGGCCCGTACTCTTCAAAAGCTTCAAGGTCAAAAAACAGGAAACGTCAGAAAGTGTCACAGACCAGAAAAGATAAAAGAGACGCAGTGACCAAATGTAACATGAGACCCCGAAGCAGTGTAAAAATGGGAAAGCCAAATGCAGTCTGGAATTTACTCAAGTTAATGTGCAACTGGCAATTTCTTAGTTTTGGCAAATGTCCTGGGTTCTGTGAAAATATCCACAGAGACAGGTAGAGGGAAACTCTCTGTATTACCTTTGCAACTCTTCTGTATATCCAAGTGTGTTCCAAAGTCTCAAGTTTCTATTTTAAAAATGGGAACTATGGGCACCAAAAGGATATTTGTTTCTTAAGATCAACCCACTATGCTTCTGTTAATATTGTTCTCCCTGTGCTATTTCTATTGAAAAAACAGCTGTCCACTAGTTTTTAAACAGTGTTTTGGATATTGTTTACTTGTTAGTATATAGTTTCCTGTGTCAGTAAGCAAGGCAGTTAGGACGCAGTTGGAAAAACACTTCACAGCTGTGTGTATTTGGGAAAAATCATTTTAACCTTATCTGGGACTATGGTGTCTCATTCCAAAAATCAGAGGAGCTGTGCTAGATTTACTTATAATTGCCATAAAGCCTGAAATGATATAATTCACGTGAACAAATACCAGCATATGATGAAAACCGGAAGTTGGTGCATCTGAACAGCTGATGGGCTATCGTTCCTTGGTGCTGCCCAAGAGGTAACAACTAGGAATAGTGCTCTGGAAACTTGCCACGAGAGGCTGGAAACACCAGGAGGGGGACTCTGGGAGACCGCTGCATGAACAGCAGTGGCTCTTACTGCTGAAGGAGTCAGCGGAAATACATTCAGGCAGAAAATGCTCTTTTAAAAGGCAAACGCCGTACGGAAGAAGCTACACAGAAGGATGAAACATTTGGAACAACAAAAATGTTTGCCCCTGGCTGTTAGACTGTAACAAAGAACAGGACAGAGGCCAGCCCAGCCCCGGGAATGCTCTTCCCAGCTCTGTCAAGTTGGAGATTGATGAACTATGAACTTTCAGACAAGAGAGGACCCTGAGTCTCCATAGGGAAGACCCACCCTTCTGCCAATGAGAAAAGAAGTAAGATAAATAGTTTAGTCGTAAACTAGAAGCAGAAAATGAAAGCAAGCTAGCAAGGATAACAACCTAAAGAATCAGATAACAGAAAAAGCCAGTGTTTCAGCCCAGGGATGGAGCTCCTGAAAGAGTGATTCATGCTTTGAACAAGTGCCCACTGGATGATGTGGGCCCAAATATCCAAATATATTTACCTCTTGGATATGGTGCTGTTACACTAGGCCTAGTTCCCTCGTTTTCTCCAAAATGATGTTGGCCCTTTAAAACAATTTACTTTGCTGGGAAAGAGGAAAAGAAATAAGGTAGCTACAAACTCTAAATGTTTATACTTGAAAAATTAAACCTTTCTGATCCACAGAGGGATAAGGCCGCCCACCCAGGTCCCCGGTGGTGAAGTCCAGGGCACCCTGAGGAGCAATGTTTTGTCATAGGATCCCAGGGAAGATCTAGATGTGTCATCTAGAAGATCAGATGGTCACATCAGGAGTCAAGCTACATGCCTGAGAAACATAAAAATAATAAAATAGAATCCTGTCCTGGATGACATTACAAAGTAAGGGCAGAGGAAAACAGAAGGTGTGATCAAAAACTATGGTGAATGTTCCGTTCTTTTCATGCTATTTTAAAAGATACATTGCCATTTCTCCCCCTCAGAGTACTCCTCGCTTCAAACACACCTTTCTTGTCACTCTTGGCACTTTCTGAAGCAATTCTGGAAGCTTTCTCTCAAGCATGTCTTCCGTTGCCCTGTCATGGCTGCCTCAATGTTTTGGATCGATTCAAAACATTTACCTGTCATGGTCATTTTGACTCTGGGGAAGATAAAGATGTTGTGCAGTGCCAGGCAAGGTGAATACATTGGGTGAGGACTCACTATGTTTTTATTCGATAGAAATTGCCAGACAACAGCTGATCAATGAGAGATCATGATAAAATTCTGTGGCTGTTCAAATTTTAAAATGTATTACGGTAAAAGACATAGCATGAGTCCCTCTAAAAATACTTCCCCTTGCTTCAAACCCACTTATTCCATCATTGTTGGCAATGTATTTTTTACTCTATTTTTTTTAATTTGAACATTCACTGTATCTTTCAGTCACCTCTTGTAACAGAAATGCATTATGCCCTCCTGTGATACATTAGCTACCATTTTTACAATGATCTACAACACCTTCACATTTACTTTCTCCAGAAAAATTTCCAGGTCCACAAAACCTCA
>PVIC010006153.1:0-55191 GCA_004025085.1 Thryonomys swinderianus | reverse complement strand
GTGTTTCCAAGATTGAGCTATCACAAACTGAGCTGCTATGAACAAGGGTGTACATCTGTCTTTCCTATGTAATTTTTAAAATTCCTTTGAGTATATTCTTAGCAGGAGGATAGCAGGGTTGATTGGGACCTCTAATTCTAGTTTTCTGAGGAGTCTCCACACTGATCTCCACAGTGGTTGCACAAGTCTACAATCCCACCAACAGTGGAGAAAGATTCATTTCTCCCCACAACCTGGCCAGCACTTTCGGGCCACAACCAAAGATATCCTAGGGGAGGTTCTCTGGTTTAGATTTGGCTTTGCTGTTTCAGCAGAGTTCCATGATCAGCAGTGGTGGCACTGCTTTCACTAATGTGAATGTCTTCACATTAGTATTCTGCCCTGAATTATCACTCCTGAAATCCACATCAGAATGAGGAGAAGAAACAAAAGACATGCCAGTAAACATGTGCTGTCTTAGAGGATATATTCTACAAAGAACATAAAAGACAGGATAATGAGATAAGAAGTGATCTTCAGCAGGGTCTGGAGAAGGAGGCAACTTCCAATGGCCAAAGAACCATGCTATCTACACAGGTATTTCTAGAGCTAATTAATGAGAAGACAGCACCCAGTAAAATCCACAGGTATAGGACTTGATGGATAATTCAGTGATCCTGATGCAGGACCACATTAGTGTTTTGTAAAATGTCCTATTAATTGGGTGGCATAAAACATGTCCATGGAATCTTGCAAAGTTTTCTTCTTCTTCTTCTTCTTCTTCTTCTTCTTCTTCTTCTTCTTCTTCTTCTTCTTCTTCTTCTTCTTCTTCTTCTTCTTCTTCTTCTTCTTCTTCTTCTTCTTTTTTTTTGAGACAGGGTCTCACTTGGCAGTTCAGGCTGGCCCTGAGCTTACTATGTAGGCCAGGCAAGCCTCAAACTCAGCAATTCTCCTGTCTCTGCCTCCCAATCACACCTGGGATGACAGGTGTGAGCCACCACGCCTGGCACTGTGGTATGTGGTAATGATTGCTGGTGGGCATGAGTCACCACGCCCAACATTGTATGTGGTTACCAGGATCAAACTTAGGACCTTGCGCTGGCGAGGCAGGTGCCAGAACCAGTGAGCTAAATCTCCGGCCCCAAAGTTTTCATTTTTAAATCTACAGAAGAGGTATAAATTATTTGAATCTAATATCCCTTCTGGAAAACACTTTCTGTTGAATATCTAAAATAAAATACATGAAGAACACCTACTAATAGCTAGGAATGGAGTGGTGTAACTTAAGGTAGTATAACTCAAGAATGATGTATTCTAGGTTAGCAAGATGATGAAAATGATGATGATGACAATGTTGATTTCCTTAACTATAGAGAATTTATAGTTAAGGGAAAATTCTTCATGTGTTTTAACTTGCCCAATCCACCCTCTTCTTAACAGGTATGAATACTGACATTTGCCAGTACCAAAGGATTTTAGCCATGATTAGCAAATTGACCTATCATTCTGCTAACCTGCGAGTGCTTACTGTGTTCAAAAAAATTTGGAAAAGGGGAAATACCATGTCAAACTTTTTAAATGTCTGAGCTCCAGGTTAACTTTTTTAAGTTAACAATATAATTAGGCTAGGGATGTAACTCATTGGTGCCCTGGCAAGTGTAAAGTCCTGAGTTTTATCCCTGGTACAAAAAAAAAAAAAAAAAGCGACAACAAAACAATGGAATTAGAAAACATTTAAAAATATTTTAACTTCTAATTATGGTAGATCATTTAAACTTAATTGTTTAACAAGCAGGCAAAACTGTATTGTCAGAGGCAGATGATGTACTGCATAACAAAGAGAGAAGCTTCATTTCTAAAGACCTTCAAAACTAATGGTGAGAATGCTTGCAAAAATAAACCTGTAAAAATTCTGGATAAAATTATCCTTACATTCAATATTTTTGGTTGGTTTTGTGAAGGATACATTTTGGGAAGTAGCATAGACTAAGTGTTAAATAAAGAAAGGCTGAATGAAATTGTCTATTTTTATTCAAAGGCAGAATAAAGGAAATAGATATGACAGATAAAAATGCTCTGAGAGAAGTTTATAATGTAGATATTTTCTTCCTTCTTCCTATATGAGTGTATTTTAATCTTCCAAGGTCAGACATGTAAACTGCCAAAGCTTTAATATTTCAACACCTGGCACGAGGTGACTACTTAGTGAGTATTTACAGAGTGAATGGGAGTGAAGATGGAGCTCCATCAATAGCACTTGCATTCCTCTGTGTGGCTGTTGATAGGAGATTGTGATAACCTGTACCCCTACTGGGTTTCAAGTTAAAAAAAAAGACATAGCAGTACGTAAGGATCAATATATGAACTGTATGCTTGATGGGAAAGAATGGGAATATATCTTATGCTAGTACCAGAATGCAGTATAAATCAAGAACTCACCTCAGGAGACACTGGGTCTCCAGCCAAGGTCCTCTTGAGCCAGCTGAGAGAATAATTTCTTACTGTCCTCTCTCTCCTTGCTCAGTCACTGGAGCAGGGACTGAGAGAGATGGGCCAGAAAAGAGACTATTCACCTGGAAGCCAGAATTATGTACCTGGAGCGGAAAAAGCCATTCTCTCCTCATGTTACCCTCCAATTGGTGATGGCAATTCTGTTAACATAGGAGAGGGTCTTGGGAGGGACTCCTAAGAAGGGAATCTGCACAAATGGCCTCATGGACATAATAGATTTGAGGATATGAAACCGCACATATCCAACCATATTCCCAAGGATTCCTTTCTCTTGTACTTTCACTTGAAAAAAAGGATGGAACTCGGAGGGAAGACTTACCATTTAACCTGAACCATATACATGAAAGTAGAGAGATAAGTAATTCTTTTCTTGGCCAATATTTGAGAAACAATAAAAGTTATCTTAAAATGAATCTTAACCTAATAATTAAAAAAAGGAGTTAACATTTTCAGAGATTCACCATCAAAGAAAAGATCAAAGTGGAAAACAAACACCTAAAAAACTTCTACATTGTCATTAGTCATTAAGGTACAGAAAATTGAATTCTCAATGAAATCACACTATACTGGCTCAAATTTGAAAATTGACAGTACTAAGTGTTGACAAGGAGAGTAACTTGAACTGTCATATCCAGCTAGTACCAAAGCAAAATGGAACATTTGAAACAAACACTACAGTCTCTTTTAAAGACAAATACAAACTTACAGTATAATCAAGAAATCCCATCCTTAGAAAAATACCTGAGGAACAAATACATGTCCATGCAAAGACCTGTGCATAAATATTGAAAGCTTTGTTTGTAATAGCCCCAGACCAAAAAAAAAAAATTTCAGTGAACATTGATTGATAAGTAGATAACTTGGGGTACATCCATACAATACTTAGCATTACTCCATAATAAAAAGAAAGTCATCGATATATGCAACAATACAAATAAATCTCAACTGTATTGTGTTAAAACACAAGGCTTAATATCATGATTCCACTTATAAGCCTTTATACAAAGGCAAAACTATAGAGACAGATATAGATCAGTGGTTGTCAGGAGCTGGAAGTAGTGGGGAAGACTGACTCTAATGAGCACAAAGGAATATTGGGAATAACAGGGCCAGAGATTTAGCTCTGGTTCCAGCGCCTGCTTCACAAGCACAACGTGGTGGCTCACACCCACCAACAATCAATACCACATACCACAATGCCAGGCGTGGTGGCTCACGCCTGTAGTCCCAGCACTTGGGAGGCAGAGGCAGGAGAATTGCTGAGTTGGAGGCTTGCCTGGGCTACATAGTGAGCTCAGGGCCAGCCTGAACTACAAAGTGAGACCCTGTCTCAAAAAAAAAAATGGGAATAATAGAAATAGTTTTTATCTGTTATGGTTTTATTTAAATGACTAGATATTGAGGTCTAATTAATGAAAATATGCATCTACAATGGTGAATTTTTATATATACATTATACCAATATTGAAACTTTATTTTTTTAAAAAAGTGTCTTAAGTATCTCAGACAAGATGATTTAAACTAAGCAAGCCATTCTTAAAAATAGATTAGAATTCATTGACCAAAAAAATATCTAGTTCATATCATACATGAGAATAATTTGTTCATCGTGAGGACAGAGGAGCTAATGTAATGCTCTCAAGTGAGAGAATGAGTTATCAAACAAACAAGCAAACATTTCCAATCTGTATTTTAACTGTGGAATAAAGCCAAAGGATTTCTAATAAGTTTAGATAGAGGGTAATTTGTGTTTTACAGGTAGTAACACAAGATGGAGTAGAGAGGTTTCTCAATAAACTTCTCATGTAACACTAAAAATTGAATTTTTTTAAATTGAATTCTTTATTGGTACATTTTATATACAGCTCACAATCACACACAACACTGGGGAATTTGTACCAGTAGATGATGCAAGTTAATTCTCATTTTTACCCATTAAAAATGTGAAGTCTAAAATAACCTCTTGTTCCTGATTTAATCATGTTTTATCACAGCCTTAGTGCCAATCTATATGTGCACATTTGGTACAGCCAATTGATATTTGTATATTATATTAGTGTTTATGGTACAGCATAGCCTATTGCTAGGTTAGCATACAATAGCCTATGGGAGATAGCCTAGCATACTTACAATCACATGGCTGAGTCTGTCAGGCTCTTTCTAAGACTCCTCCATTCTTCTACTGTATTGCAGTGTCCCCTTACTACTTTATAAATTATAGTCTTCATTGCTTAATTTTACATGCCCCTGTTCTTACTATAGATGTCCATTAATTCACATTTTAACTTACTTATTTTCTTTGTATATTTTCTATATGTATTACAAAATGTCCTGATTCTGCAAATATGCAATAACTAGTCCTAGAATGGTCACAGTCTGTGAGGTTTGATGGATGTGTTCTCCTACCTCCAAGGAGGTAGGCTCTTATCATTAGATTTCAACAGTCGTGCAAAATATAGAAACACCCTTTGAATGAAAGGACAAACTGAAAACAAATATACTTGAGAACGTGAACAGAAAAATATGTTTCCTCATTTCAACATTCTTGTCATTTAAACAACTGAATACTATTGTACTTAATAAAGGGTCATGCTTGGGAACACTGTACAATTTTAAATATTTAAAGAAAAGAGACTACTATACTATAGGTTACTTACAAAAGCATCTGTTTATTCTCAAAAGTCACAGAGATCCCTTCTTATTGAAATAATATCCATGAATGGACCAGAATCAGTATCATTGGTCAGTTATTTTCATTCTGTTGCTTTCAGATGAATATGGCAGGAGAGTTTTTGCCCACTTCTAGGAAACAGAAGCAAAAATTAGAAGTTGCTCAGAGAATTTTAAAGAAATTAAGAAGAATGCATGTGTTTTCATCTGAAAACAGATTTTTTTCCTACACACCATAAAGCAGGGGAAATTATTAAAGTAACGTATTTTGGTTGCAGCCTAGATATTTGATGTGTCTGGTCTAAGAGCCAAAGCAAGTTCACGCTAGGTTTGAAGTATACATTTGCTTTGCTCTGTTTTATCTTTCCCCTCTCATAACACCTTTATTCTGAGATGGGCAGCAGGAATTAAGTATCTTCAAGAGGATGCACCTTAACTAGGCAGATTGCAGCCAGGACTCCATGAGATGGTCTACCAGAATGGCATCTTCTCTACCACATGGATGTAAGACAGGAGAAATCTCCCCGGGAAGATGCATAGGAGTACTTAATTTGTCCAGGGAGCTTTTTATTTTAGGGACAAGACAACTTCCTCTCAGGCAAAATTAAGATGAAGGTTTAAATCTGACATAGAGGGACACTCAATCTTATTCTTTCTTCTCCTTTTCTGAGATACCTAGCTAGCTATTTATGTTCACCACTTGGGATTGTGAGCCATTCTGAGGCTTTTTCATGAAGTAATCTGGAATTCAAGGTTTTTATAGTGTCTGACAGAAGAGTTTGGTTAGGAGGTTTGAGACAATAGGGTGTGTTCAGAGATCAGTTGTGATTTACTAAGGAGTGTAAGTGCTTATGCAATCTCATAACTTGCTAGAGAAGTTTCTGTCACCTGTGACTTAGAAAAAGGTGAATTTATTCTGGTACAACATGACCTGTATTACAAAAGCACACTCTGGTTTCATCTAACTGTCTTAAAGAAGGTTCTCTGAAGTAATACTGGCAAGACAAAGTATCTCTGCTGTTTTCATTGCCTTTTTCTGGAGTAGTGACAAGTCCAAGGAAGAGCTTTCTGTGCCCAGTCACCATGCAGCTACCAGGATGGGGTGGATGAGTTTCTTATTGAGGATTAAATTTCTCTTCTTTTTGGCTGACAGCTCTTGGATTACTCTAAACTGATTGTTTCAAAATATTGTCAAAAGTTCTGTTCACAGCAAATTGATTTAGCACCCTCAACATGCGTTCTTGTGTATTATGTATTATATAACATGTCGGTCTGTGTACTAGAGTTTGCATATCATTCAGATGGTACCAGACTAATTTAAGAAGAGCATTCAGTAATTAAGAAAGCATAACCCTTAATGCATTTAGTCTATATGACTTATGCAAATGTTTAAAAAATAAAGCAAAGATGTTTTCAGAACTTTTAACATGATTTTGTCTGTGTCAGCTAAGCAGATGTATATTTGAGGGGTATGATTTTCAAGAAAGTACTTTCAGTTGCACTAAGCTTACCAGAAAGACTAAACAACATAAAGAAAATTTAATTAAAATGTTTGTTACTACCTTAAAGACTCTTAGGAATCAGTGAGTTGGACACTGAGAAAATGTGGCACACATATTGATATAGTGCTGGTGGGGCATTCTTTAATTTAAAAGTTTAAGTTCTTCTGTCTCTCAAAAATTTCGTGTACCGAGCTGGAGATTTAGCTCAATGGTTCTGGGGCCTGCCTAGCAAGCACAAGGTCCCTGGTTGATCCAACAGCAATCAGTACCACATACCACAGTGCTGGACATGGTAGCTCACACCTGTAATCCCGGCACTGGGGAGGCAGAGGCAGGAGGATTCTGAGTTCCAGGTTTGCCTGGGCTACATAGTAAGCTCAGGGCCAGCCTGAAGTACAAAGTGAGACCCTGTCTCAAAAAAATAAAAAATAAAAATGAAAAATCATGTACCAATAAATCAATGTGAAGGTTCCTACTATTATTAGCAGAAGGGATCCTAGGAGGCAGTATCTTGCTATCTTGGTTGCAAGAGTGGTGCTTCAAAGTAGAAATGTTTTTTAAGTCTCAGTCATGATTGGGGAGGACACAAATCTCACTTTTAATGAATAACAAGTTAAGGGCGTAGATTTGTCTGTTTTTTATGACTCTCATGGTGTTTACCCATTACTACTGCATCAGTTTCAGGACCGGTTTAATTCCAAATGACCTCAGGACTGCTTTCTTGAGTGAGAGTGGTTTACAGAGACTAAAAATTTCTATTTGTTTGCTGTATTCAGCAGAAGTTGAGTAGAGTACCAGACATACCCTATGGTTGATTATAGTGTGGAGTGGGAGTGGTTGAAAATTTTCTATTTATTAGACACTATTGGTAAAAGTCCATTTGAGAGCTTCCTTATTGAATCTATGAGAACTAAGAGACACCTACATTTTGTGTTAACTTAATCTGAGTAAACATTGTCCAGTCTTGCTTTTTCCCAGCTTCTTGACAGAGTAGGATCCATGTTTACATAGATAATAACTTCCTTACCTGGATGTGACCCAGAAAGGTAACCCTCTCCCTCCAAGTTTTCTCTTCAATGTCTCTACTTCCTGGCTACCATGGTGTAAGCAGATTTTCCTTCACCATGCTTTCTACTGTCCTGTTTCCTTTTGGGAGCCAGTCAACTCTGGAGTGAAATGTAAGCCAAAAATAAACCTCTCTTCCTTAAGTTGTGGGTGTTAGGTATTGTATCTAGATTATAAGAGAAATGACTAAGATAGTTACCAAACTGTAATTCTTAGTCTTGGCATTAATAGATGATATATCTTTGGGCCGGAGCTTTAGCTCAGTGGTCCTGGTGCCTGCCTCGCCAGTGCAAGGTTCTGAGTTTGATCCCGGTAACCACATACAATGCTGGGTGTGGTGAGTCACACCCACCAGCAATCAATACCACATACCACAGTGCAGGGCTTGGTGGCTCATGCCTGTCATCCCAGCACTCAGGAGGCAGAGACAAGAGGATTGCTGAGTTCCAGACTTGCCTGGACTGAGGACCAGCCTGAACTACCCTGTCTCAAAAAAAAAAAAAAAAAAAAGATATATCTTTTATCTGATGGCACAAGGATATTACTATATCATAATACACTTTTCTAGCAGAATTAAGCTTGTTTCACAGAAATATTAGCTTTCTTTAATTAACTTGGCCACACAATTTCTTCTATAGACTGGATTTATTTTACTCTTATTGGCTTGTTTCACATCTGATTATAAGCTTTGAAGCTATTATTTGTCAAGGTTCTAGTGTTTAGGGTACTGACTGTAGACTAGAAAGGATTAGATTTGATGATGGACTAAAAAAAAAGTCAGGCTAAGATTTATTCTTTCAAAATTTCTAATATTGCTTAAATTTTTAAGAACAGTTTTATGAGCCAGGCGTGGTGGCAAACGCCTGTAATCCCAGCACTCGGGAGGCAGAGGCAGGCGGATTGCTGAGTTCGAGGCTTGCCTGGGCTACATAGTGAGCTCAGAGCCAGCCTGAACTACAAAGCGAGACCCTGTCAAAAAAAAAAAAAAAGAACAGTTTATGACAGATTCCAATCATCTGTCACATCCTCTCCTATGTGAGACATGTTCTGACTGACCGTTACCAGGAAAATCTAACTGAGCACTGAGGGACAAGGACACAGATGGTTAATTGGCAATGCTTTCAGAAAAGAAGAAAATGCATTCAGACAAGGGGGGAGGATAGTGAACATCAGAGTCACCTGCCAACCGTGAGCAGTGCTGTGCTCATTATCAAAGAGAGCTCTTATGCATGAATGCCTGAAAGCAAAAAGCCCTTCCAGCAGGTATAACAGTGAGATATCACCTGATTCTGCTCCCTTTTTTTACTTAACCTCACAATCTGTAGTGATACTTTCAGGCTCAAACATCCAACTTCCCTTTTCTATGCTCACCTACCTTTGACATAATGTACCTGACAATCCACCACTGGATGAGTCAGAAGCTGTGGCCCCTCAGGGTTTTCAAGATTGAAGCTCAGCTGAAGAAAGGGGGGAAACTGTAACTGACCCATAAGGAGGAATTTTAAATGTGAGATTTTTTTTCCTTCAGAGACAAGTGACTTCAGACTTCTTCAGGTCTACAGCAAAAGCAGCTACTTGCTATTCTCTGCAGCCCAGATTAATGGACAAAATAAAATAATGGACAAAATATTCATGGTACCAGAATGTCAAATCCAGTATCATTTTCTTAGACCAAGGAGAGGTTTGGGTTCAACTCAAACATATCTATTACTTCACTGTATTCCTTTCCACATTGTTCCTTGCTTTAAAAGACCTCAAGACACCTGTACACAGCTAGATGGCCATTTGAGGCCAATGGGCCCGTCCATCTCCTTGCAGCAAGATTTATGGAAGTCCTTTTCCCTTTTTACCAAAATAAATGGGCCCCTTTTATTTGATCAATGACAAGCAAACAAACGTGAGGATACTTTCCTAAATGGCAGTAAACAATCTTAGTTTACAGCAACAAAAATTTGAGAAATATACCAGCTGAAGGAACAGAGCCATCTGACATTACTCTCATTGTGTTCTTATTGAAGAAATGAAGTTAATTCTTGTAGAAGAGTAAGACATTATAAATGGTTAAGAAGAGTGTTTAAAAATGCAGATAACTGCACTCTGATAATTACCTAATTTACCATAATTAAGAGAATATCTCTGAGAAAAAAGGCCCTATGCATAATGTATTATCATCATAATTATTTTTGTTGCATGCCTTAGGACATATCTGCCTTTATCCAAAACAATCACTATGATTATTGTTCCCACTCAGAAGGTGAGGATACTGAGGGAGAGAGATAATAATTTGCAACAACAAGAAAAGTAATTAAATACCTAGGAATGGAACTAAGCAGGAAAGTAAAAGACATTACAATGAAAACTGATTGCCCACTGGCAATCAGTACCTCATACCACAGATGCTGGGCTTGGTGGTTCAAGCCAGTAATCCCAGCACTCGGCAGGCAAAGGCAGGAGGATTGTTGAGTTCAAGGCTTGCCTGGGCTACATAGTGAGTTCAGGGCCAGCCTGAACTACAAAGTGAGACCCTGTCTCAAAAAAAAAAAAAAAACTATATTAATCTGAGAAAAGGAGACTAAAGGAGACATCATGAAATAGAAAGACATCCATTTGACAGTGATACTGTCAAAATGGCCATACTTCCAAAACTGATATATAGATTTAATGCAATCCCAATCAAAATAATGAATGCATTTCTCACAAAACTAGGGGGAAAAAAGTAGTCCTAAAATTCATATAGAAAAAAAAGAGAGACAGAATAGCAAAAGTATTTCTGGATAACAACAGTGAAATAAGAAGCATCACAATCCCAAAGTTCAAGTTACATCACAAAACTACAGTGATTAAAAACAGCATGGTGCTGGCACAAATGGACATACATATCAGTAAAACAAATAGAAGATGCAGAAACTACTCTGGACATATTTAGCCTTCGAAGCTTTGACAAAGAAGCAAAAACCATACACCAGAATAAGATGACCTCTCTAACAAATGGTGATGGGAAACCTGGCTATTGACAGGCTAGACTTCCATCTATTACCATGTACTAAACTAAAATAAAAATGGATCAAAAGTTGAAATAACAAAACAGAAAAATTTAAACTCCTGTACAGCAAAATAGATAAAACACTTCAAGCCATCGACAAAGGCAAGGACTTTCTGATCAGTACCCCAACTCTATAAAAAATAACATCAAGAATCAACAAATGGAATTATATCAAATTAAAAGCCTTCTGCAGAGTAAACAAAACAGCCAACAAAATGAACTTACAGGATGAGAAAATATTTTTGCCAGTTATGCCTGAATACTCATATCCAAACTATATAAAGAACTCAAAAAATTATAACTCTTGGGGCTGGAAGGTTAGCTCAGTGGTTCCGGTGCCTGCCTCGCCAGTGCAAGGTCCTAAGTTCGATCACCAGTAACCACATACAATGTTGGGCGTGGAGACTCACGCCCACCAGCAATCAATACCACATACCACAGTGCCAGGCATGGCGGCTTATGCCTGTAATCCCAGAACTTGGGAGGCAGAGGCAGGAGGATTGCTGAGTTTGAGGCTTGCCTGGGCCACATAGTGAGCTCAGAGCCAGTCTGAACTACAAAGCGAGACCCTGTCTCAAAAAAAAAAAATTATAACTCCCAAAATTAGACCAATAAAAAAATGGCAACTGAACTAAAGAGACACTTATCAGAAGTATAAATATCCGATAAATATATAAAAAACATGTTCAACATCTCTGGCTCTTAGAAAAATGAAAGTTTAAAAAAATCACTGAGAGGGACGGAGATTTACCTCAGTGGTTCCAGCGCCTGCCTAGCAAGTGCCAGGTCGCTTGTTCAATCCCGGTAAACAAATACAACAATATCGAGCATGGTGACTCATGCCCGTGGGCAATCAGTACCACATACCACAGTGCCAGGCTTAGTGGTTCAAACCTGTAATCCCAGTACTCAGAAGGCAGAGACAGAAGGATTGCAGAGTTTTAGGCTTGCCTGAGCTACATAGTGAGTTCAGAGCCAGCCTGAACTACGAAGCGAGACCCTGTCTCAAAAACAAAACAAAATCACTGAGATTTTATCTTCCTTAAGAATGGCAATCATCAAGACACCAAATCAGGGACCCAGCGGCTGCAGGGGAACCGCCTGTGCGTTTTCTGCGGACTGAAAGCAGCTGCGCGCGGACCCTGCGGCTGCGGGGCCCCGCCGTCCATTTCTGGCAGACTGAAGGCCGCCCACCAGCCCACTGTATCCCAGAGCTGTGCAGTAAGGAGTCAGACATAGAGGTAACTCATAAGCTCAAAGTCTCCAGAATAGAATCTAACAAAACTTTTTTATCTTATTTACTGTGCTTAATACTGTTTTTTGGCCTTTATTGTATTATGATAACAAACATGATGTGATTGTTCTGCTCAAATACCTTCTATGATGTGTCAAGAGTTAGAATTCTCAAGGGTCATTACAGATTCAAGGAGGACCCCCCAGGAAATTGCCACATCCAAAGGGCCCCAGATAATAGAAAGAGACCTGCAACAAACATTGCCCTGTCATCAGACAAAGAAGAACATTAATAACAACGAAAGAGTAGAAATGAGAAAATACACAAAAAACCAGACACAAGGATTACCATCACAGGGAGATTCAGAGAAAAGGGAAATAGGGAAAACTGAAACTCAAACACCAGGACTCATGGAGATGGTAACTAAAGTGGATCTAGTAAAATGGAAATCAGAACTCATCTCTGAGATCAAAGCAGAGATAATGTCCTCAGTGAATGACATCATTAAGGAAGAGATCAGCGAGATGATAGAATCCAAGATAGCAGAAGCAATGGAGCCTTTTAAACAGCTTCAAGCAGAGCTCCAGGGAATGGTGAATGAGAATGAAAGCTTGTGCAGTAGGAAGAATGAAGCAGAAAACCGAATCTCAGACTTAGAGGACAGCATAGCAGCCAGCAAGCAGCAAAGGTATAATCTATGGAAAAGAGCAAGGGACCATGAGAAATCAATTCAACAGCTTCTAGATGACTCAAAGAAAAATAACATAAGACTGATTGGAGTCACTGAGGAAGCAGGAGACAGTGTAAAAGACATAAAAAAGCTACTGTCAGAAATAGCAACAGAAAACTTCATGGGAAAAGATATAGACATACAGATAAATGAAGCCTATTGGACTCTAAAACACTGTGACATAAAAATATCTACGCCTAGACACATAATTATCAAGGTTCCAGATGTACAACAAAATAATGAAATACTGAAAGCAGTGAGAGAAAGGAAGAAAATCGCCTACAAAGGGAAGGCCATTAGGATCACAGCAGACTTTTCAACACAAACACTCAGTGCAAGGAGAGCATGGAGTGAAGTATTTCAAACATTGCAGGAAAACAACCTCCAACTGAGACTGTTGTATCCTGCAAAACTATCTTTCAGAATAGATGGGGAAATAAGATACTTTCATGATAAAGAACACCTGAAAAACTTCACAAGCACGAAACCTGCACTCCAAAACATCCTAAAGAACATCTTGGAAAAAAACACAGAAAATTCCAAACCCACGAGACCCAGGAGAGTGAATTCATCAGAGCAAACAAGAAACTAAATAGAAAAGGGGAAAAACAAAGAAGAAAAGAACCAATAACAGGGAAACATGGCAGCTCTGAATATGTCCACATCAGTCATAACCATTAATGTCAAAGCCCTCAATGGGCCAATTAAAAGACAGAGACTAGCAGATTGGATCAAGAAGCAAGATCCTACAATCTGCTGCATACAGGAACACACCTAATTCAGAAGGAAACCCATAGACTGAAAATAAAAGGTTGGAAATCAATCCTCCATGCCACAGGAAACTGCAAAAAAGCAGGAGTGGCTATCTTGTTTGCAGATAAAATAGATTTCAAACCCAAAATGATTAAAAGAGATAAAGAAGTTCACTATATTCTTAAACAAGGAACTATCCAAGAGAAAGAAATAACAATCATAAATATTTATGCACCAAACTCTAATGCACCCAATTATATAAAACAAACATTACTGGACAGGAAAAGCCAGTTATCCATGAATACAAAAGTCGTAGGGGATTTTAATACTCCATTGTCACAAATTGACAGGTCAACTGGACAAAGAATCAATAAGGAAATACTTGAGCTAAATCAAACTTTGGAGTAAATAGACTTATTAGATGCCTTCAGAATTTTTCAATCTTCAAAGCGAGAATATACCTTCTTCTCAACTGCTCATGGAGCATTCTCCAAAATAGATCACATTCTAGTCCATAGAACAAGCTTAAGTAGATGCAAAGGAATCAGAGTTATCCCCTGCATACTATCAGACCATAGTGCCTTGAAACTGGAGCTGAATAGCATAAGAAATTCCAAGATCCTCACAAACACATGGAAATTGAACAACACTCTGTTAACCAACCAATGGGCCACAAAAGAAATTAAAGAAGAAATTAAACAGTTTCTACAACTAAACGACAACCCCAGCACAACATACAGGAATTTATGGGATACAATGAAAGCAGTTCTGAGAGGGACATTCATAGCAGTGAATGCATACACTCGGAAAATAGAGCAAACTGAAATAAAAAATCTAATGATGAACCTCAGACAACTAGAAAAAGGAGGAGCAAAACAAACCCAAAGCACATATTAGAGAGGAAATTATAAGGAACAGAGCAGAAATTAATGGAGTGGAGACAAAGAGAACAATATAAAGAATCAGTGAATCAAAGAGTTGGTTCTTCGAAAGAATAAATAAGATCGACAGACCCTTAGCCAACCTTATCAAACAAAGGAAGGAAAAGGCTCAAATCCATGCTATAAGGAATGAAAATGGGGAAATCAGAACAGACCCAGAAGTCCAAAGGATCATAAACACATATGTTGAAAATCCATACTCCAAGAAGATGGAAAATCTAGAAGAAATGGATAGATTCCTAGACTCATATGAACGTCCAAAGCTAAATGAAGAGGATATAAAAATGTTAAACAACTCAATATCAATCTGGGAAATTGGAAATGTAATTTAAAAACCTACCAACAAAGAAAAGCACTGGTCCTGAGGGCTTCACTGCTGAATTCTACAAATCTTTTAAAGAAGAGTTAATACCAGTACTTCTCAATCTCTTTAATGAAACTGAAAGGGAAGCAGTACTCCCCAAATCATTCCTTGAAGCAACCATCACCTTGATTCCAAAGGTAGGGAAAGATCCCACCAAAAAAGAAAACTACAGGCCAATCTCTTTAATGAACATTGATGCAAAAATCCTCAATAAGATACTTGCAAACAGAATATAGGGAGTTATCAAGAAAATCATACACCCTGATCAAGTGGGATTTATCCCAGGGATGCAAGACTGTTTCAACATATGTAAATCAATCAATGTAATACACTATATTAACAGACTCAAGGATAAAAACAACATGATTATCTCCATAGATAAAGAAAATGCATTTGACAAAATCCAACACCCATTTATGATCAAACCCCTAAAGAATTGGAATCAATGGACTTTATCTCAATTTAATACAAGCTATTTATGAGAAACCAACAGCCAGCATCATACTCAATGGGCAAAAACTGAAACCTTTTACACTAAGGTCAGGAACGAGACAAGGATGCCCACTGTCACCACTCTTGTTCAATATAGTACTGGAAACATTTGCCATAGCAATCAGGCAGGACAAAGATATAAAAGGAATAAAGATAGGAAAGGAAGAAGTTAAACTGGCATTATTTGCTGATGATATGATACTCTATCTTGAGGATCCTAAAAACTCAACCAAGAGACTGCTAGACTTAATTACCAAATTTGGTAGTGTTGCTGAATACAGGGTCAATGCTCAAAAATCAACAGCCTTTGTCTACACAAACAAGAGACTCACTGAAAGAGAAATTGGGGAGGCAATCCCTTTCACAGTAGCACCCAGAAAAATGAAATACCAAGGAATCAACCTAACAAAGGATGTGAAAGACCTCTACTCTGAAAACTATAGGACTCTGAAAACTGAGGTAGAAAAGGAAATCAGAAAGTGGAAAGATATCCCTTGTTCCTGGGTAGGGAGAACCAACATCATCAAAATGGCTATACTCCCACACTACTATATAGATTCAATGCAATTCCAATTGAAATTCCAACGGTATACTTCACAGAGTTAGAGAAAATAATACAAAAATTCATCTGGAAACACAAGAAACCTAGAATAGCAAAAGCAATTCTAAGTAACGACGACATGGCAGGGGTTATTACAATCCCTAATTTAAAACTCTACTATAAAGCCGCTGTGATAAAAACTGCATGGTACTGGCAAAGTAACAGACCCGAGGACCAGTGGAATAGATTAGAAGACCCAGAAACAACTCCAGATACACTAAGTCACCTTATCTTTGACAAAGGAGCCAAACATCCCCAATGGAAGAAAGACAGCCTCTTTAACAAATGTTCCTGGAAAAACTGGGCTTTAGCCTGCCAAAAGCTAAAGCTAGACCTATCTCTTTCACCATGTACAAAACTAAACTCACAGTGGATACGAGACTTAAACATTAAAACAGAAACAATAAGCCTGCTGGAAAACAGGCTACGTAAAACTCTGGGGGACATGGGCTTAGGCAGAGACTTTATGAATAAAACCTTCATAGCACAAGAACTAGCAGAAAGAATCAACAAATGGGATTTCATTCTACTGAAAAGCTTCTGCACAGCCACAGAAGTCGTTGGCAGTGCTAGAAGACAACCAACAACATGGGAAAAAATCTTTACTAGCTGTTTATCAGACAAAGGGCTATTATCAACAATATATAAAGAACTCAAACAGATCAGCCTTCCCAAGTTTAAAGACCCAATTCAAAAGGGGCATCAGAAATGAACAGACACTTCTCAGAGGCAGAAGTCAAAGCAGCCAAGAAACATATGAAGAAATGTTCAACATCACTGCTCATTCGAGAGATGCAAATGAAAACAACATTGAGATTTCATCTCATTCCACAAAGAATGGCCGCTATCACAAAATCAACCAACAATAAATGCTGGTGTGGCTGTGGAAAGGATCCCTTCTTCAGTGTTGGTCGAATTGCAGACTTTTGCAACCATTGTGGAAATCTGTGTGGAGATTTCTCAGAAAACTAGGACTAAGGGTCCCACTTTACCCTGCTATCCCCCTGGTAGGAATATACCCAAAAGAATTTTAAAAATCACATTGGAAAGACAGATGTGCACCCTTTTTCATAGCAGCTCAGCTTGTGATAGCTCAGTCTTGGAAACAACCCAAATGTCCATCACCTGGAGAGTGGATAAAGAAGATGTGTTTTTTTTTTATAAAATGGAATATTATTCTGCCATAAAGAATGACAAGATGGATCCATTTAGGTGCAAATTCAGATACCTGGAGGATATACCAATAAGTGAAATCAATAGATCACAGATAGACAATTTCCAGATCTTCTCTTTGGCATGAACACCTGTAGATGCAAATGAGCTCTAGAAAGTAGGACAGCTTTTTATAGAGTGGAATATTTCTATAGGAAACTTGGTGTGGGAATGTGATGAGGGGAAGAAATAAATATGATACAGAAAGAAAATAAAAGATTATGTATAAAGGTGGGAGGAGGGGTGGGTGGGTAGGTATATGGGTAAAAATGAGAATTAACTTGTGTCATATACTGGTACAAATTCCCCAATGTTATATGTCATATTGAGATATATATAAATTGTACCAATAAAGAATTCAATTAAAAAAATGACACCAAATCATAACAGATGCTGGTGAGGGTGGAGGAAACAGAGCAGCCCTGCACTGCTAATGAGAATATAAAGTAGTATAAACACTACTGACCAGGGGCAAGCCTAACTCTGATACATGGGTTAGTGTTCTGTACAAATGAAGAATGAATTCTAGAAATAACAGAGGTTAAAAGTAGGAAAAATTTATTGAGAAAGACAGCTTCTGCCTAAAAGGGATGAAAGGGAACCGGAATAGTTTCTTCTATTAACTGACAGGAAGAGGAGTGACTCCCCCCTTCCCTCCTCTTTTATAACCCTGAGCTTCTTCAGATAATAAAAGAATGTCTTTCTCCAAATGAACTGCATAAAAATAAAGCTATATAAATATACTGAGATTGATGTAACCTTCTGACCAATTAACTTGTATTGATTGGAATAGAAAAATTAATGTGCTAAGTCCCTGATGCTGTATTCTCCACCTCTTATGTAGCTCCTTACTCAGTTGTGTAATTATATGTTTCTTGTATGTAAATATGGTATACATAACCTAAGTTCATCTCTATAACCTTGCTTCCTTTCCTAGTTTATTTAAGACCTCTGCTTTGGTTGGGGACAGGACTAACTCTTTTGGAAGCCATTCTAGGTTGGTCTTGGCTGGTAATACATACTTTGGCTCCAAAACTCCTGAATGAATCTTCCTGATTTATTTTCTGCTGCTTCAGGTGAACCCCAAGACCCTTCTTTACATGGGACATTTATGGAGAAAAGCCACAATGTGAAGTGGGTTTAAAGTGGGGCCAATAAATAAAGTTTAAAAGGTTGATAAAATTATGACTAACCAATAAGATTAATTTATTGGTAATTTAATGGGAAAGCATTTTCAGTTAAGGATCTTTGCTGAAGAGGATGGGCCAAAACCCTGATGTACCCCCTCCAGGCAACTGATACCTATTTAGAATATCAATCAGTATTATTTATCCTACAAAGATGTGGTAGTGGCAGCCTCTGTCCTTTTGCAGTGCTAAAAGTGCCTCCATTGCCCTCCCCACTTGGCTCCTTGATTGTCTTTCAAATTGGCTACTGGAAGGCCAGTCCTCTAACTGCCTACAAGATGTCTAGCTAGCTTACCTACTTCCAACACTATGACAATCAGTATGGAGATTACTCAAAAAACTTAAAATATAAATTCTTTTGACCCAGCTACTCCTCTGCTCGATTTCAACCAAAAAGAGTTTTAAGAATCATATTACAGTATACATGCCTACCAAGGTTTATAACATAATTCATAACAGGTAAATTTTAAAAGCATTCTACATGGGTATTAGCAGATGAATAAAGAAAATGTGATATTTGTGCATGATGGAACACTGCTCTGCTATATACAGGATGCCTCAGTCATTTGTGGGAAAATAAATCAGACATATTATTATAGGTTAAAAAAAGCTAGCTAGAGATGTAGTGGGCAGATAGATAGGACTGGCCTTCAGAAGCAAACCAAAAAGCCAAGTTAGAGGTTAGCATTGCCAGAGGAAAAACTTCCCCACCCATGTAAAATAAGCAGCTGTGATTTATATTCTAAATAGGCATCCTCGGATATTCTATAAAGAGGGCACCAACCTCCTGGGGTTGAGGGCTAAGACTTTAACTCACCTCCCTGGAAAAGAGTCTAAGTCAAAAATTTCTGTCCTATTGTTATGTGACTTGATTTCTCATTGGATTCCCATTTAATTAATATTACCTGAGTGACGCAGGAGAGTTAAGGCCTAACTCCCCACCTGAAGCGTGAGTTTGTGTTCTCTAAAAATCGAAGAATGAATTTTAGGATTGACAGAGGTTTGAGTAGGAAAATTTTATTGAGAGAGAAAGCTTCTACCTTAAGAGAGACAGAAAGGGGGACCCGGAAAGTGGGTAACCCTCCTACCTCACTTTTTAGAGGGCTTTTATGGAGCAAAGCCATGAGGTGAGGCAGGACTGAAATAGGGTGCTACCAATAAGATTCAAAAAAGGTAGATGGGTTATAATTGACCAATGAGTACAGTGGGGGCTTCCAATAAGATTTGAAAGAAATGGGAAAACTGTGGCTAACCAATGGGTAAATGACAAGCATAGCTACTTCAGTAACTTTTTGATTGAATAGGGTCCAATGAGAAATCAAGCCCTAGAGGGTCTTGCTTGTCCAGAGACTCTTCCAGGTGGGTCAAAGTCCTGGCCCGCCATTTGGGGAATTTGCAATTGTTTCATTCCAGGGAGGGGCTGGATCAGGTTTTGACATTCCATCCTGGGAGAATGAGGTCTGCAGGTCACTGCTATCTGGAAGTGTAGTTTCTCATTGATGGTGTTGACCTTCAGAAGGATCCTATTTTTTGCAAGTCTTTCAAGGGTCGGTCCTATCTATCTGCCTACATATGTCTAGCTGGCTTTTCTATCCTATAATATGAGCAGTTATACTTGTTGTAATCTTATTGGTTGATCATGGTTTTGTCTGTTTTGTGTGATTTCTCATTATACTAGTGTTACCTAAGCTACTGCATTTGCAATGTTACTGGTTGATTATAATTTGTTCCACTTTGGACCCCCCTCACTTCATGGCTTTTCTCTGTAAAAGTCCTCTGAAAAGTGAGGTAGGTAGGCTACCCATCTTTCTGGGTTCCCCCAAGCTTTCTTTCTTAATAAAATTTTCCTATTTAAACCTCCGTCATTCCTAAAATTCATTCTTCACTTTTTATAGAAAATGAACTCGTGTTTCAGGTGGGGAGCTAAGCCTTGCTCCCCTGCATTAATGCCAGTTTAAATACTATAATCTCCTATATAAGGAACACCAACTATTAATAAGTTAAAGATCAAAATAGAAAAAAATAAAGGAAAGAGGAAGATAGGTCTTTTTGCTAATGGGAACAGGACTAAGAGATGGGAAGAGAGGGATTATTATAGGTAGAAAAGCCAGCTAGACATATGTAGGCAGTTAGATAGGACTGGCCCTTGGAAGAAAACAAAAAAGCCAACTTGGAGGTTACTGCTGCCAGAGAAAAGGTACCCCACGCATATAAGATAAATAGCTCATTGAAATTCCAAATAGGCAGCCATCAGATATTCTAAAGAAGGCACCAACCTCCTGGGGTGGAGGGCTAAGACTTTAACCCACCTCCCTGGAAAAGAGTCAAAGCCAAAATTCCTGTTTGATTGTTATAGCCCATCTACCTTTTGAAAATCTCATTGGTGGCCCTTACTTTTGAACCCACCCCACCTCATGATTTTGGTCCATAAAATTCCCCTGAAAAAAAGCAATCCTGGGTTACCCACTTTCCAGGTACCCCCTCTGTCTCTTAAGGCGGAAGCTTTCTCTCTCAATAAAATTTTCCTACTCAAACCTCCGTCGTTCCTAAAATTCATTCTTCGATTTTTAGAGAACACGAAGTCGCATTTCAGATGGGGAGTTAGGCCTTAACTCTCCTGCATCAGGATGAGGTAGAGAGGAAAGGGACATATAAAAATAACATGTGTCTCTCTCACACACACATGTACTGAACGCCCACAATGAAAGTAATCATGTATTTCAATCGCTTCTCGGCCTTTTGGCTAAGATCAAGTGTAGTAATCATGTATTTCAAGCATACATTAATAAAAGCTCAATAAAATAATCTACTTATTAAACATAAAGAAAATGTAGTAAGAACAAAAAATTAGAAGTGAAAAGAGAAAAACTATGGCTAAAAATGAAAATTTTTAAAATCAATAGAATCTTAGGAAAAATGTTTTGGATATAGCTTTGAAATTCTTGATATAGTGGATTTTTTTTATATGAATCATCCAGTATCCAAGAAGACAGAGAAAAACTTTAACTACTTTGGGAAAATCTGAGGAATTTATTATCACAGATTTTAAAAAGCCCAGGTCTTTATGCTTTTATAAGCAAATTATTTTGAATTCTCAAGGACCAGGTAATGAAATAGTTTTAAAAGTGCAACTGGCTAAATTAATTTTATATCTGTATAATGAATTCTGTACAGTCATTTGATTAAAATGCAGATTCTGTGTATGACTATAGAGTAATATTCAAAACAGACTGTGTTAAAAAGATAAAGTGTATAGCTTTCAAAGTAAGTTATCAAAATGAGACTTCTTGTCAGATAAATAAACAAAATATAAGACATAGAAATGGGAATAGTTTCCTTACTCCTTCCTTCAGTACATTAAAAATGCTGAAACAATTCAAATTGTAAAACCAGGTCAAAATATTAAAGGAATTTAAAATCCTATGAGAAGGATACAACTTCAAAAATGTAAAAAGGTTTCAGTATATGTTAAAAAGGTATTTCCCAAAATATTATTTCTAACTGTATATTTATATACAGTTATATATTATATATATTTATTATTACATTATCAACTTTAATTATTTCTAGTTATTCAAAATAAATTCACCTTGAATCACCTATGCTAATATGTACTAATGATCAAAGATCACTGTTGATTTAAAAAGTGATATCTGACATTTTATGCTAAGAACATTGCAGTAGTATACAAGTTAAATCACTTAAATTATTTTCCTTCAAGTTTGATTGAAGTTTTTCTTTTAAAATTTATGTGATTATTTTTATTTGTATTAGCTTGATATAAAATATATTTTTAGTCATTTTACTTTATATATGATTGACCAAAGATTTATATGAGAAGTCTAAGGCCTTGTAAAGGCCAAAGAGACACTGGACACACTGCTCAATTCACTTAAAGGAATAATAAACCAAGAGTCAGATTTTAAAAGACAGGTATAATTTGAATATGTTGGTATTAAAAATTGATTCATCAAAATACTATAAATAGAATTACCATATGCTCCAACTAACACAATATCTGAAGAAAATTAAGTAAACATATAAAGAGACACTTGTATACCCATGCTTATGGAGGCACAATTTACAACAGCTGAGGCATAGAATCATCCAAGTGCTCATCAGCAGATGAATGGTTAAAGAAACAATGATGTATAGGGCTGGAAATTTAACTCAGTGGTTCTGGCATCTGCTCACAGGCACAAAGTCCTGAATTTGATCACCAGTAACCACATACACCAATACTGGGCATGGTGGCTCATGCCATTAATCCCAGAACTCATGAGGCAGAGGTAAGAGGATTCCTGAGTTTGAGGATTCCCTGGGCTATATAATGAGCTCAGGGGCAACCTGGACTACAAAGTGAGACCTTGCCTCAAAAAAAAAAGAAGTACATAAAACAATGGGGTATTATTCAGTCATAAAAAGAATGGAATATTGTCATTTTCAATAAAATGGAAGAAACTTTAAGACATTGGGTTAAGTAAAATAACAAAACTCAGAAAAAGTAGCATTTTTCTCTCATATGTAGAACCACAAATTTTAAAAGTAATGACACAATGAAATAGGGACTATTCAGAATTGAAAGGGAGGACAAAGGGAGAATAGAAGTAACTACACATAATCAAAGCTCTACATACATAAATGTGGGAATGCCACAGGAAACTCACTAATTTATGCAACTAAATCAGTAATTATAATAATAAAGAGAGAAAAAAGAAAGCATAAATCCCATGTGCGGATGGAAGAAAGACTACCTAGCACAAGGGTACAATGCACTCAAGAAGGGCTGAGACTTTTGGCCAAAGGAGAACATGTGTAGGAAATGAGCTGGAGATCACGGAAGTGGGAGATGGGGCAAGACTGAAAAGTGCCTGAAACAGAAGGTCAAGCAGCCAGACTACACACCATGGGAAACCACTCCATGCAGTGGAGTCATCAAGAGCTCAGGCACTAGAAGCAAACAGTCTGGCTTTGAGTCCCAGGCTGACAGCAGCTAACCACAGGACAAGCAGGGCAAATTAACCTCCAGATGCCACAGTGTCCTCATCTTTACTATAAGCCTGAGTCTGTCTTTTGAATTAAAAGTTGAGTGAGATACTTCACTAAATCTTTTAGATCTGAGCCTGGCATACAATAATCTAAATGCCAATAAGTGACCACGTCTGCTCCCATTTATAAAGAACATATAACTATTCACATGCTTAGCTGAATCTATTATTAGTAACAAGGTCTTTACAGGCCACATCAGAGCTTAAATTGATGGAGCAGATGTCACACTGTGATTGAAAATCCTGTGCTATTATAGAAAGGGCTCTTCAATCTTGACTGCCCTTTGCCATCCTAGGTGCAGATCCACTAACCCGGAGTTTCCCAGAGATGTGGTACAGCTTTCTCTCTGAGCCAGAGTAACGGCACCAGGATGTGTCCTAACTACCATGCCCTACCGCTGCAATACTAGTTACTTCAGAGTGTCTGAAGAAAGCTTTAATTATCATTCAGGCAAGAACAACTCTGGGAGAAGCAACTGACTTATTGTCTGACATAGTATGGAGCATTGTCTTCCTGCTCTTGCACTGTCAGTCTTCAAAAGAACTTAGAGCAAAAACTATTTTAGGCACTACAGTTAAGACTAATAGAGCAACTCCTTTTCTTAAATTAACTTTGAAATTTTATGTGTGTTTGTACTTATGCACTCAGCAACTCTGCTTTTTCTGAAGATTTCTGACATCATTATGCTGCGTTCTTCAGACTGGTTTTGTGTTGAAGAAATTTGAAAAGGTATTTAAGGACAAAAGGGACAGTAACAGCCTTACCTACATGCTTTGCCTTAAAAAGACTCCACTTCCAGGTATAGCAAAAAAAAATCATTTATGCATATATAGATATTATATATAAACATGCCATAACACACATATACATATATATTATATAAAAATTATGATAAATCAGAAATTCCCCAGCCTGCACAGTTTCCAAACCCCAGTAATCACAACATAAGCATGAGTATGCATGCACTGCAAATGTGAAGGTGCTAGCTTCCTAATTCAATCATTACCAAATGCCAGCTCAAGGATCAGTGCCTGCTAGACAGCTAAGCTGCATAAGAATCACTCAGGACATCTCTTGTGCACAAACACGTGGACCAACAAAGGGCTCAGAATCTCACCTCCAGAGAGCATGGTGCATCTGCAGTGGGGCCTGTGTGTTGGTTTTAAAGAACCTGTCCAGGTTGCTCTGGCCTACATGTACATTTAAAAAGAATATCTAGATGAGACTCACACAAGAGGGAAACCCTATTTAACCAGTTTTGCAGACTCATTTCTAAATGTCTAAGCAGAAGACATTGTTCAGAATATACTTAACAATATTGTCAAGTGTATGCCCTGGTCACCTGCACTTCACACTAGAAAGAGAAATAAAAAGATAAGCATTATTATGAAAACTAAAAAGTCCCTTACAATTAATTAGAACTAGAAACTTTGGTTTCCATGGCTAGCTGGGCAAAACTTTTATTTCTTAGAATTTCATTTCCTTTGTATTGAGAAATAAAAGCAAGAGAACATGTCCTAAGCATAATAAAACCCAAGTCACAAAACTCAAGTGCTAATTGAGACTGAAGAAATAGAGACAAAAGGCTGAGTGTCTGTGACAATGTATTTTTTACCCAAAGCCACCAGTTCACAAATATAAGATATAATCTCTGTGGCAACGATCCAAAAACTCCACAATTAAACCAATAACTTTTTCCTAGTTTTGTTCCTCCTTACAATTAAGACTAGCTAGAAAAAAGCCAAAATATATCCCTGACTAGTCCCATAGTTGTCCCACATCTAGTTACTCTCTCTGGAGTTTTCCCAGGCCAGCAGCCCCCACCATGGCTTACCTAGAGCCTTCCGCTGTCTCCTCTACAACATTTCTCCATTCCCTTCTCTGTCCTCCAGAGTATGCTAGGACATGGGTGAGGGTGGCAGACTCCCTAGATACAGCAAGCTCAGAATAAAGAGTCCTTGTGTTTCTCTATTGAGTACTCTTTATTTCTACAGTCTTCAAAATAATAGAAACAGTGAGCCAGCAGAAACTTGTTACGTCTATTGTTCTAAAGCTTCCAAAAGATGGAGTTAAAGGAAATTCACAAGGGCAGGGTGGTGAGAGAGTTGCCAAATGCATAAAAGACCACAGGGGTGAATTAACATGAAGGAGCATAAGAGTTGGCTCAGTAAGGTGCTCAAATGGATTAGAATTGCAGCAAAAAGTCACTGAATGTCACATAGTCTAAAGGTTCTAAGACAGCTTAAAAAACCAGCTAATAGGTGAGAAACTGGACTGGGTCAGTAGGATGGACTCAAATAGCACACGACTTCAACAAATGCAGTGGTTGGGCTAAAGGAGTGACAAGTTACGCTGTGCATTAGCCCATCTTATGTTGTAGTAATAAAATATGTGAGTGAGGCTGGGTACTTCAACAGATTTATTTACCTACAATTTTTTGGGTTGAAGTCTAAGGTTGGATATCCCTCTCTGTTTGACCTCTGTGGGACCTCATAGGAAGTGACATGACAGTAATTGGGACACATACAGATTCCAGGGCAAGATAGTAAGCCAGTGAGATTCAGGGGCCAGGCTATCTCTACAGTTCACTCTGGGAGATCTGCATCAAGCCCTTGTGAAGACAATACCCCATGACCCTGTCACAGAAAACCTGACTGCAGGAATGCCACAGAAACCTAATTGCTATAAGTCAGGATACAAGCTGGCACAGGCCCTCCCTCTCAATATGTTACAGAGACAGAACTGTGAATGATAGCAGCCTTTGATTTAATTAGCCATTTATTTACCCTGTGGAGCCTGGTTCCTCTAGTTGCTTTGTAATGTTAAGTGACCACCACTTAGAAGATCTCTGTTGACTCTCAGCACACCTATGTGTAGTAAATTGTAACCTCCCGACCTTCTGCTCAACTGACTCCCCCTACTCACTGAACTACTGGTAACTATTTGTGACCATAGAAACTGATAAGGTCCTGGGAGCAGATCTGTGGAACCTAGGATTGTAAATCAGTATGTCACCTCTCTGTTTCTACACAACTGTTGCAAAATTGGGATGGGGGGGTCAGTCAACCTGAGTGAGAGTCGTTTACCTCACAGCTGACCTTTGCTAGCTGACCTTTGCTTTTACCCAAGTTCCTGCGTCTCTCAGGTGCTTTCAACTTCCTTTTGCCGTTAACCACCCAAATACTTTACATGGAGTCTCACCTACCCAAAGTGCTACCACATTAACAGCACTGTGCTGGAACCTAAGCCTCCAGCATGTAAACCTTTGAAGAACACACTCAAATCATGTCAAAACTACAGGAGTCCAGAAAGCCAACATTTACTTTGTTTACTTTGCCACTGAAGATTCAGAGTCCAAGTACTGACTTGCTTGGGCTCCAAGGCTTGGTCCCAGCCAAGAAAAGGACAGAGGTAAGAATTCAGTCCATTGTATTAGAAAGGACTTATCTCTCAAAAGGAAGGTGAAAAACAATGGGTGCAACTAAAACAGTGTCAATTATAAACTCCAGCAGTTTACTTTAACACACCATCCTATATCTAGGGGAAAGACTCCTAAGTGTTGGGGAATCCATAGAAATGTAAAATACATATAAAATTTCAAATAATTGTCATGCTTAAATTTGGCTTGCTTCCAAAGATCATCAATTTTATTGTTGAAATAAAAGAAGACAATAAGCATCAATTATGATAAGGAGATTAGTTCTAAAATAACAATGTAGAAAATCACAAAAGTTAAGATAGAGAAAAAAAAAGGTGGCAAAATAGCTGAGGCAACCAGAAAGTTTCAGTAATGAGCACTAGCATAATCAAGCATAATATCACTAATAAATGCATGATTTTAAGGAGTTATGTAGTATTTTCATGGACCCTTTGTTAGCCAATTGTCTCAGATCAGATATTACACTGCATTTCACCAACACATTTCTATGGTCTCTGGATACTCTCAGTGTACTCGAACCCATCTCTGCCAGTACTGTCATTTTATAATACATTTGTAACCTCCTAAGTCTTTCTGAGGAACCTGTTCCTTTTTTTATTTTTTTTAACTGGCAGCAACAGTGGTCTTAAAAGATTTCTCAAATCTCTTTCCTAAGAATAAATTACTGCACTAAGAAGAAATCAGAAAAACTGTTTGCCTAGAAAGAAAGCAATACTTATGTTTTCTGTGATTGTCTATAACAAATCTTCTAAAATACTTCCACTTTCTCAACGTTTCTATTAATCCTTATTACTCACAAATGTGTTTCATTTCTATTAGCAAAACATAATGATATTATGTGCCTATGACTGACCCAGGCACTGAGCTTGAAAAAACAAAAATATATAAGATGAAGGTTGCTACCTACAAAGAATTATTTGTCAAGAGAGAGAAATAACAACACTGTTGAACTATGAATTATTGACTTAGCACACTGCTTGCTCTTTCTCCCTCCTGGACTGTCAGGCAGGAGATCAGGCAAGGCCCAGCTCTGTCCTCATAGTTTTGGTAAGGAGAAAGTTGGACACTCCCTGTAAAACTCTCCATCACGGATACTGGCAACCATAGTACTGCCCATTCACTTCATTTATTCGTTCATATGCTCATTAATTTTTTGCTTTTTAAATAGGTGGTAAATTTAGAACTGACTCAAAACAATCAAATACTATGAAAAGACTTATTCCTACTCTTGTCTACCATTCTTCCCATTCCCATCACTCTTGTGCCACACATAACCCTTTTTGTCTTTATTTTAATAACTTTCTTATATCTTTCTGTAAATCTTCTGTTTAACTGTGGGGTATAACATTATGACAAAACAGTACATAAAACATACATGATAATAAGCCAGATGTACCCTAACCATACAGTGGAATATTAGCCTGAAAATGGAATGAAATTCTGATACATGCTATAACATGGGTGAACACTGAAAACATCATGATAGTGAAAGAAATCAGACACAAAAGACGAATGCTGTATGATTTAAATTATGTGAAATGTTCAGAATACACAACATAATCAGATAGAAAGTAGATTTGAAGTTAGCATAGGCAGGAAGGAGGAGCACAGAGATTCTGTTCTCAAAGTTATGAGGTAGATGGTGGTGTGGACTGCTTAACATCATCACTAAATTGTCCACCTAAAAAAATGCTTTGTTATAAATTACACCTTGTGCACACTTTGCAATAAAAAACATGAACAATGTAAAAAAAATTATAAAATGGATACATGTGTAACTATCAAAACAGGCCAAAAAAGAATACTGTCAGAATACCAAACAAGAATACCACTCTCCCTAGGCTATAGCCTCTCTCAGGGGTCATCATCTTCATGACATGTGTCATAATAATTTCTGCACTTTATAAAATTATTCATCCCTGCATACATAATGAAACAAATGAAAAATTTTACTTTTTTTTTTTTTTTTTGCTTAGGAAAATCGAACTCAGGACTTTGTACTTGCCAACCAGGCATAGTGCCAGTGAGCTAAATCCCAGGTCCCTAAAATTTACTAATTTTACAAAAATATGTACAGATACCATTACCTACATATAGTTGTGTTTCTGGATAATTTTACTCAACATCGTGTTTCTGAAATTTATTCATATTACTGATATAACTATACATTCAATCTTAATACTATTTTAACATAGCTATTTTTATAATGGCTTGTATAAATTTTTTAAAGTGTCTATTTGGCATTCGTCAAATACAATATTTTATATGTAGGTCTTATTGTGTAGCTGTAGAGTGTGTCTCTTAGATCTTTTATTAATTACATCCCTTAAATCTTTTATATTCTGAATTTTTTCCTTTTTCCTTTCAACTACCAATGGTTACTTTGTTGTTTTTTAATATGCTAGATCAACTTTATAAATTTTTTACATTAGCAGAGTTTTTCTTTGCTTTGTTATATTTATTAATTCTTTTTTATTAGTATATTTGCAACACATGTTTACATTCCTTATGTGGAGTTTGTACATGTATGTAACATGTCTTAATTCCTTTCAATACCTCCTTTCCCTCCCTTTTTTCTTTTCCCTCCTTTTCTTTACCTCCTTCCTATTTGAGAAAGATCTATATTCTTCCTATTATCTATCTTTTACTTTGCTCTTAGCAGATAATTTTTATAGTACTATTGATGTTTGACAACTCCAATATCCAAAGCTTCTTTGTTTTTTTTTTTTTTGTTTTTTTTTTTTTTTGAGCCAGGGTCTCACCTTGTAGTTGAGGCTGTCCCTGAGCTCACTATGTAGCCCAGGCAAGCCTTGAACTCACAGTAATTAATCCTCCTGCCTCTGCCTCCCAAGTGCTGCAATTACAGGCATGAGCCACTGATGCAGGAGAGTTAAGGCCTAACTCCCCACCTGAAATGCGAGTTTGTGTTCTGTAAAAACCGAAGAATGAATTTTAGGAACGACAGAGGTTTGAGTAGGAAGAAAAAAAATTTTTTTTTTTGAGACAGGGTCTTGTTTTTTTGTAGTTGAGGCTGGCCCTGAGCTCACTATGTAGCCCAGGCAAGTCTGGAACTCAGCAATCCTCCTGTCTCTGCCTCCCAAGTGCTGGGATTACAGGCGTGAGCCACCATGCCCGGCACTGTGGTATGTGATATTGATTGTTGGTGGGCGTGAGTCTCCATGCCCAGCATTGTATGTGGTTACCGTTACCGGGGATCCAACTCAGGACCTTGCGCTTGTGAGGCAGGCACCAGAATCACTGAGCTAAATCTCTGGCCCTGAGTAGGAAAATTTTATTAGTAAAGAAAGCTTCTGCCTAAGAGAGACAGAAGGGGAAACCTTGAAAGTGGGTAACCCCTTACCTCACTTCTCAGAGGGCATTTATGGTGCAAAGCCAAATGGGGGGTGCGGGTCCGAAGTGGGATAAAATTACAGCTAAACAGTAATGTTGCAAATACAATAGCTCAGGTAACATGAGTACAATGAGAAATCACACAAAATAGGCAACACCTGGAACTCTTCTCTGGGGAGGTGGGTTAAACTCTTAGCTTTCCACCCCAGGAGATTGGTGCCCATTTTAGAATATCAAATGCTTTTGTTTATTCTAGGGAGGCTGGTTCCCTCTTTAGAACTTCTGGGGATGCCTACTTAGAATATCAGTCATGGCTATTTTTTTTTCCCCTCTGGCAACACTAACCTGCAAATTGGCTTTTTTGCTTCCTTCCCAGGGCCAGTCCTTATCTATCTGCCTAACACAAATCTAGCTCGCTTTTCTACCTATAATACCACTACGGCCAGCATTGTGGTATGTGGTACTGACTGCTGGTGGGTGTGCGTCACCATGCCCGGTACTGCTGTATGTGGATACCGGGGATCAAACTCCACACCTTGCACATGCAAGGCAGATGTCAGAATCACTGAGCTAAATCCCTGGTCCAAAAGCTGTTGTTGCTATGATCTGCTGTTATTTTTGCGGACATCCTTTAATCCTTCCATATTTTGATTTAAGGTTCAGCTTTGTTATACTGTTTACTGTTCATTTTCACTGGTAAATTCTTTTGGGGGACTCTCCAGGGGATAATGAAAGACTGTCCCGCTTGATCTTGCCTGTAAAGGCTTCTGCTGCTCTCCCTTTGCCTGTCTTTGTCAGCTCCATACTGCTTCCTGCTGTAGCTGTATAAATAAAAGCACAGTGTCCTTCCTGTGAGCTCCCCACACTTTGGAAATGGCTCTCAGTAGGTACTTTCCGAGATCAGCGCTGCTGGGTTCCCCAAGCGTCTGTCTGTCACAGCGGCTGTTGGCAGCCGTGCTACACGCTGAAGAGTTGTAGAAGTTGCAAGTTCCTGCTTTCACTAAAATTAGAAACTACGTGTTTTCATTCTGTTTGTTAATTTAAGTAAAAACAGAGGGAGGGAAGACTCTTTTCTCTGTCACCATCATGTTCGTGCTGGAAACAAATTCCAGTCTTCTAGAAAAGCTCAAATAGATTAAAGAACTTGTGCTAGCTTCCTGTGAATTAGAAGGGAGAGGGACTTGGGAAGCCTCTGAGTGGGAAAAGCTACAAAGCAGGGGATTTCCATGAGATTCGACATCTTCTCCCCTGGTAAGAGGAGACCCACAGGTGATGTAAACTGCCCAGAGGAGAGCTGCATGGCAGCTTGGAAGGAGGGCACCAAGTGCACAGGGGTCCGAGCTGTGTAAGAGGCCTGGACCAGAGATCACACTTCAGCAAGGAGAATGATAGATGATGGCATTTTCTCCCTTTCCAAAGAGAAGCTAAACCTCTACAATCGTGTTGCCCTTGGGAAAGATAGTGTGCTTGGTATGGCTGCCAGTTGATATAATGGACCTTCAGGCATCTGAAACCAGACACTAAACTGACATATAGAAAACAAAAGAAGTACTGTGTGTCATACTTCGGAGTTGTGAGCTAAGGTGCATCATACTCACTGAGGGAATGATGATGACTGTAAGAGACAGAGGACAAGGGATTGAGAAAACCAGACCAGAGGCTGGAGAGTCTCAGCTCTTGGTCTTGGAAAATGAATTTTCCCAGCAAGAAGGAAAAGACTTCTAACCCAACAAACAACATGAAGGTGTAGGAAATGGTGATTTTGTTAAGTTTTAATTAAAAGACAAAGCTGTCCTTAAATCATGTTATTTCTAGTTTTGTAAACTCAGTTTTCAATTTGTTTCTTCCTAGTTACCACAATAAGGACATCCAGAGACCCAAGGCAGTGCATATTGCATATGTATGAATTCAGATTCATTGTGGTAAAGAATTTCAAATAATTTCCAATTCAGGGGTGTTGCTTTATATAACTGACCAGATCACTGCCTGTAAGAATTAAAATCAGGCCAGGGATTTAGCTCAGTGGCCCCAGTGTCTGCCTGGCAAGTACAAGGTCCTGAGTTCTATCCCTGCTACCACACGCCACAGTGCCAGGCATGGTGGCTCACACCTGTCATCCCAGCACTTGGAGGCAGAGGCAGGAGAATTTCTGTGAGTTCAGGGCCACCTTGGGCTAAAGAGTGAGCTCAGGACCAGCCTAAACTACGAAGCGAGACCCTGTCTCAAAAAAAAAAAAAAAAAAGAAAAAAGGAATTAAAGTCAATCTCCCAATTCAAAATCAATCTTTTTTTTGAGGCAGCGTCTCGCATTGTAGTTCAGGGTAACCCTGAGCTCACTATGCAGCCCAAGATGGCCTGCTCTGACTCCCAAGTGCTGAGATAACAAATTTGAGCAAACACACCTGGCACTGTGGTATGAGGTACTAATTGCTGATGGGTGTGAGTCACCGTTCCCGGTACTGTTGTATGTGGTTACCTGGGATCAAACTCAGGACCTTGTGCTTGCTAGGCAGGCTCCAGAACCACTGAGCTAAATCTCTGTCCCCAATCTCCCATTTTTAAAAATTTCAGCTTAGTCTGATGTGGCCAAGAACTCTTTACAGAGTTTCTTTGCCTTTACAGGCAATTTAAAATCTGACTATTCAAGGACACCACTCTGGACATGGCAGCTTCGCTGGGCCATGTGTTCTCTGGGCAGCTCCTCCACCCGCCCCATCAGAACATCCAAGCCAGGCCTTGCTTCTTCAAGCAATGCCTGGCACTCCCAAAGGTTCTAACAGTACCTTGGTGGACCAATTGGAGTCATCGTTTAAGGCTTGCTTCACTTCTCTTCTGAGTCAGGATTATGTCAATGGCACCAATCAGGAAAAAATTTGAACTGGTATTGATCAAGGAGTCCAGAATTTTCTGGATATTGCAAGACAGACAAATTTTTTTTTTTTTTTTTGAGACAGGGACTCACTTTGTAGTTCAGGCTGGCCCTGAGCTCACTATGTAGCCCAGGCAAGCCACGAACTCTGCAATCTTCCTGCCTCTGCCTCCCAAGTGCTAGGATTACAGGCATGAGCCACCACGCCTGACAGTGTGGTGTGTGGTACTAATTGCTGGTGGGCATGAGCCACTAAGCCCGGTATTGTTGTATGTGGTTACCGGGGATCGAACCAGCGAGCTTGCACTTGCAAGGCAGGTGCTGGAACCACTGAGCTAAGTCTCCAGCCCAGATAGAATATTTTTTTCCTACAAAAAAAGATTGCAGTTGTCTGTCCATGAACCAGAGCAAGTTATCAAAGAGGATGTTTCATAACTGAGGAATGAATTGCAGTGGAAAGACACGCTGGTCCTGAAGCATTTGACAAAGTTGAGGCACTGCCAGCCGGTGCTGGAGGACATCGTTGTGCAGAACAAAAAGCCCTCAGGGACTCCCTCAGGGCTCCTCGGCCTACCTGGAGCAGGCCTTGGCCAATTGCCATGTGTCTCTGAAGCAGACGTGAACACCCCTGGCCTATGTGGCAGCCTCAGCAGGCAGCTTTGGTGAACACCCCTTTTTGGACACAGCACCTGAGATGATCTTTCCTGGAAACGAGATGATGTGGGCTTTCTGCTCCCAGCTACAGTTCTCCCCTTATTTCTATGAGCTGTTATTTTCTTGAGAACCTTACAGAATGCTTGTAGCTTTCATAGACCAAGTAAGTTTTTAGTCTTTAGCACAGTTTAGAGTCATTGTAATGACACAGATGCTTGTGTTCTATTTTTATTTTTGTATGACTTAATTTTTGTGTTTCTATTTGTTGGATTGTTATGAACTGAAGGGGAAAAAATTATAATAGTCCAGGAAGAGGTGGATAAGGAGTTTGTAGGCCCTTTACAGTAATTGCCCTGCTGTGATAGTATAGAAAAATAACTCAATTTGCTATTTTAATACTTTGAACTACCTCAAGAAGAGGAATCTAGTGTAGTGATGTTTGTAATGATTCCAGAAGAGTACAGAGGGAATTGTGGGAACTTACAGTAAGAATGCTGGGTTAGTGTAGTAAGTTTCAGGAGTGTCCTTTAGTTGCTGGTGGCTTTTATTTGGGTTAGTCTTTCCTACAGTGTTAGTTTATCCTTTTTGAGGAGGATATACTAGGAGGGCGATTTGATGAACATTGCTAACACCCTTCAAGACTGAAGGAGTATCAGGAGTCAATATCAGGAGTGGGGGACCCTATCTCAGTGTGACAGCTGGGACACAGTGAGGTGTGAAGGGTGGAGCTTACTCAGACCTGAGTTTGGTTTGCTTATGTTATTTTGTTTTACTTCTTTGGAGCAGAGAGTTTACATTAAAAAATGTTTCTTGGGCCAGGCATGGTGGCTCATGCCTGTAATCCCAGCACTCGGGAGGCAGAGACAGGAGGATTGCTGAGTTCCAGGCTTGCCTGGGCTACATAGTGAACTGAGGGCCAGCCTGAACTACAAAGTGATACCCTGTCTCAAAAAAAAAAAAAAAAAAAAGTTTCTTGGCCATGAATTTGATTCCAGGGCAAAGGAGCCCTTGGGCGGAGTCCAGGCTGCAGTGTGAGCTCATTACTCACCTCCATGGAACTGTGATAACACAAGGTTGTGACTTAGTCACCCCATGCCCTGATTGACAGTTTTAAATTCCTGGATTAAATCCTGGGCATGTCTGTATTCCCAGCACTCTGGGAGGCTGAGGCAACACACCTGCAAATTTGGGCAAGTTAGTGACTTAGTGAGGCCCTGTGTTAAAAGTAAAAATAAAAAGGGCCAGGAATGTATCTCATAGCAGAGGCCTTAGTTTCAATTCCCAGTACCATGGGGGAGGGGAGCAAGATTGGAAATTGGGGCACAGTGGTTTGTGGCTGGAATCCTAGCCACTCAGGAGGCTGAGGCAGGACTGCAAATTCAAGGCCAGTTTGAGCAGTTTAGCAGGAAACTGTCTCAGAATAAAAAAGTGCTGAACTTGTAGCTCAGTGGTCAGATGTCACTAGACTTCATTCTTGGTATTGAGAGGGAGTTAAAGAGAAAGGAAACTGTTGTGCTTGGTGCTTTTAAAAATATTTTTAATTGTGTATACACATCATTGCTATTTCTTCATTTAGTTGAAAAGTTACAGGTCAAATAAATAAAAATTGTTTGATTTTGTCAATTTGTAAAAAAAAAAAAAAAATCTGACTATTCAAAAGCATTAACAGTTCTGGTTACTCAAAATCAACCTAACTGGTGGATTTCCTAGACAGCTCCTCTCTGTATTAAAGAACAGTTTTAGGTGTGCATGAAATTGTATCACCTGGAACTAAAAAAAGAAGTCCATTCATCTTTAGTACAACCAATGGCTCACTTAACGCTGCTTGTGAAGTTTGTAAGAAAACATAAGGAAATTCAAAAACCAGCCCCATCACTGCTGTGCATTACCACAACTTAGTAGGTAACAGGGGATTTATCCCACCAGAAAAAAAAAAATGTTCCTTACTGAGCTTGCCCAGATATTAGTAAATCCTAAAGAGCAGGGAATGTGCTAGATGATTATAGTACTCCACAAAATGGGCCATTCTCCTTCTTGCCTTTGTCTGTACACTTGTCTTTTGTTTCTCAGCATTTCCAAAGGATATGCACACACATATGCTTAGACTTAGGGCTTTGCATTATTCTTTTCCTGAGAGGGAAAAATCAACAACAACAAACCACTTCTTTCCACCCAACATTCATTTTAAGCATGTATTTACACTTGGGTTGTGTAATCTGTTAGTAACATTTTGCTGTCTCTGAAAGCCTAGAAATAAACATGGCTTTTTATCCATTTTTTTTCTCTACTCAGAGAATAACCACTGTATAAAGGATTAGACTGAGACGATCCCAGAACCTGGACAATGTGTACTGTGAAAATAATATAAATAAAAGTCAACATGAACTGGATCAAATCAGTGTTTACACCACTGCCCACCTCAAAAGCTGGACTGTTGATGGATAGAACTGGGAAACATCCAGCTTCAGTCTTTATGAGGGAAGGGGTGGGATTATGTTCAGAATTACAATACATTGCTGTAGAACTGTTCATTTATAGAAGCACTGAGTATAGTTATTAATGAGTACTTATTCCACACAAAACAGGAGCTGTACCTGATATAATGCAATATTCTTACCTCTTAAAAGGTGTCCCTCATTGTAAAGCAGAGAAGATTCATGCATTTAATAGGCACAGGGCACTATGAGACAGGCATTACACCAAGAACTATAGAACACCAAGTGATCTCTGTCTCCAAAGGGTTTGCAATCTAGCAGAAAGTGCTACAGCTCTGTGTTGAAGCATGGATTTTTCAACCAGGTCTCCCAAGACACCAGCCACTCTGAGGGCAACAAAACGTTGTGTGCCATTTTGTTCTCCATATGATTTTGTGTCTGGCACATGGGAGATCCCTAATAACTCCTGCTAAATAAATGAGTGTGTTTCTTATTCATTGTGTGTTTTGTGATAGGAGTCATAAGACAAATGTCATAAAGAGCTAGAGTTGATTCTCTAAGCTTATTTTTAATTGAATACTTTATTGGTACATTTTATATACACTCACAATCACACTCAACACTGGGGAATTTGTACCAGTATATGACATGAGTTAATACTCGTTTTTATCCATATCCCTACCCACCCCACAACTACCCACCCTCATATACATGTGCTTTCTTTTTCTTTCCAAGTCATATTTATTCTTTATCCCTCATTACTTTCCCCTACACATTCCCTTTGTATATCTCCTATTTCACAAATTCTATCATATATTGTAGAGCTCATTTACATCTACAGATGATTAAGCTTTTATTACAGCTGTATACAACAGTTATTGTTTTTACCTTCAAAATGATCTGCTAGCCACTTTATTTTTTAATATTTTTCTTTATTGAGTTTATTGATAGGTTTTAGTAATACATTATGATCTCATTCATCATTGAGAATTTGTACCTGTACAAGACATATAATGATTCAAATTTTTCCCATTCCCTTGCCCACATTTCAGGCCCTCCACCCCCATATACATAAGCTTTGTTTCCATTTTTCCTTTCAACCAGAAATTTTTTTTTCTTTCTCTTCTTTGCTTCCCCTGCCTCCCCTCCCCTCCTTCCCTTGTACCCCTTTCCCTTTGAACATTTTCTTACTGTATCATAATATGTTTTAGACCTCATTTACACCTTCAGTTTCCCACATTAGAGAAATGATATGGTAGTTACACATTTGTGTCCTATTTATTTCACTTATGACTGTGGCCTCAGGATGCATCTCTTTAGCTAGAAATGTCTCGTTTATTCTTCTTTATCTGCTAGCCACTTCACAAAAAAGATTTGGTTTACATTTCTGTTGTTATGACCAACACCTGAGATAATCAGTTTAGTGAGTTTATTCTGGCTCATGGTTTTAGGGGTTTCAGTTCATGATGGATTTGCTCTATTGCCTTGTGCCTTTGGAAGCACATGATGGCCAGAGCATGGAGTAAAGTGAAAGACAGAAAAAGAGGAAAGCATCGATGTCCCATAGCCCTGTTCAAGGCCTAAAGATTTCCCATCAGGCCCCATGCCTTAATGTTCTCCCCTCCTCCCAAAAGCCCTAAACTGGGGATATGGTCTTTAATATAGGCCTATGAGCCAGCCATGGTGGCTCATGCCTGTAATCCCAGCACTCAGGAGGCAGAGACAGGAGAATTGCTGAGTTCAAGGTTTGCCTGGGCTACGTAGTGAGCTCAGGGCCAGCCTAAACTACAAAGCAAAACCCTGCCTCAAAAAAAAAAAAATATATATATATATAGGCCTAGGCCTATGAGGGACAGTCTTGATCCAAACAATAACACATAGCACTGAAGCTCTATTTTTTAAAGGGATTTCATTTTTAGATGTCAGATATACCATGTCTAAGGGCTGCAGTAATCCTTAGCACTGGGTTAGTAAAAGGTAAACCATGCTAACAGTAACTTTTTCTGTTAAAACTTACTGATCCCTATATTCTAGCCTCAGAATGCATGTACACATCTAATAGTTTTCCTACTGACAACATGTGTGCAACTAGTCATTTATAATTTTGTGTAGTATATAGGTTAATCCAAAATTGTGCTGAATATAGATCTTTTCACGTAGATCAATGTGTTTTAATGTAATGACATTAAAACAGTGATTTCTGGGATAATACCAATATGATTTGAAATGAGGCTAACCTATCCTCCATCCCTAAATAACCTGATTTAAACACAATTAAAGGAAAAGACTCAAGATTGTAATAGTACAAGTGGTGCTTGCACATGATAGAATCATGAAGGTGGTGTATAAATGTGAAACTTCAAACCCCTCTCCTTGGGTTCACTGGTATACTGAAAGCCAGAGGAGGAGACAGGGGCAGAGAGAATTGTACGTATGTCCATGGGCTGTAGCCAGACCACTGGGTTCAGATCCTAGCTCTTCTTTCACTTTTACTCTGAATTTAGGCAAGTCAGTTGGTCTTTTGAAGTCCAGGTTTTCTCATGTGAAAAATGTAGACAATGGTCATATCTACCTCATGTAGCAGAATTGAGAATGAAATATAGATACTTTGAAATCAAAACCCATACCAAGAACTCTCCTGTGATAGGTTTTATCTCATGTGCCAGTTTGAAGGATTAGAAGAAGCCTGTAGTACCACACTGACAAGTATTTGAGACTTCGTGGGGAAAAGTGACTAATGCATGCTGGGTATCTACCCTAATATGTATTCCTTACATTAATAACTTACATTATTATTTTACATTAATAACTTGTGTTTATGTAATGTTTGTTCTTTGTCTATAGAGGAGAGCAATCCAAAACTTTAAATTACCATCATTCCATTAATAATAGCAGTACAATGGGATGCTTATTGCAGCATTCAATATAACAGTGTAATACAATAAAACACCTTAAATATCTTCACCTGCATCATTTGATTCCTATAACTTCAATTTCTAAAGTTGTAATGTAGTAGTTCAATATAACAGTTCAATAAACTTACTGTTGTCTGATTTTTCCCAAAGAAGAACGAAGGAAGAGGATAAAATAAAGGAGGTTAGAGAAGAGGAAGAGGATTTTGATCATGAATGGGTGTTGGATTTTGTGAAATGCTTTTTCTGCATCTATTGAGATGATCATATGGTTTTTGTCCTTGAGTCTGTTAATATAGTGTACTACATTTATTGATTTACCTATGTGAACCAGCTTTGTATCCCTGGGATAAATCTGACTTGATCAGGGTGTATGATTTTCTTGATAACCCTCTGTATTCTGTTTGTCAGTATCTTATTGAGGATTTTTGTGTCAAGGTTCATTAGAGAGATTGGCCTGTAGTTTTCTTTTTTGGTTGGATATTTTTCTGCCTTTGGAATCAGGGTGATGGTTGTTTCAAGGAATGATTTGGTGAATACTGCTTCCCTTTCGATTTTATTAAAAAGATTGAGAGGTACTGGCATTAACTCTTCTTTAAAAGTTTTGTAGAATTCAGCAGTGAAGTTGGCAGGACCATGGCTTTTCTTTGTTGGTAGGTTTTTTCTTACATTTTCAATTTCAGATTGATATTGGGTTGTTTAACATTTTTATATCCTTTTTGTTCAGCTTTGGCAGTTCATATGTGTCTAGGAATCTATCCCTTTCTTCTAGATTTTCCATCTTTTTGGAGTACAAATTTTCAAAATACACATTTATTATCCTTTGGACTTCCACTGGATCTGTGGTGATTTCCCCTTTTTCATTCCTCATAGCATGGATTTGAGCCTTTTCCTTCCTTTGTTTGATAAGGTAGGCTAAGGGTCTGTTGATGTTATTTATCTTTTCAAAGAACCAACTCTTTGATTCATTAATTCTTTGTATTGTTCTCTTTGTCTCCATTGCATTAATTTTTGCTCTGATTCTTATAACTTCCTCCCTAGTATGAACTTTGGGTTTGTCTTGCTCCTCTTTTTCTAATTGTTTGAGGTTCATCATGAGATTGTTTATTTCAGTTTGCTCTATTTTCTGAGTGTAGGCATTCACTGCTATGAATTTCCCTCATAGAAACCCTACAGAGAATTGGAATTGATGGACTTTATCTCAATTTAATACAAGCTATTTATGAGAAACCAACAGCCAGCATCATGCTTAATGGTCAAAAGCTGAAACCTTTTACACTAAGATCAGGAATGAGACAAGGATGCCCACTGTCACTACTCTTGTTCAATATAGTGCTAAAAACATTAGCCATAGCAATCAGGCAGGACAGAGATATAAAAGGAATAATGATAGGAAAGGAAGAAGTTAAACTGTCATTATTTGCTGATGATATGATACTCTATCTAGAGGATCCTAAAAACTCAAAAGACTGCTAGACTTAATTACCAAATTTAGTAGTGTTACTGGATACAAGGTCAACGCTCAAAATTCAATAGCCTTTGTCTACACAAACAGCAGACTCACTGAAAGAGAAATTGGGGAGTCAATCCCTTTCACAATAACACCCAGAAAAATGAAACAACTAGGAATCAACCTAACAAAAGAGGTGAAAGACCTCTACTTTGAAAACTATAAGACTCTGAAAAATGAGATGGAAAGGAGATAAGAAAGCGGAAAGACATCCCTTGTTCCTGGGTAGGGAGAACTAACATCGTCAAAATGGCTATACTCCCACAACTACTATACAGTATCGATGCAATTCCAATTGAAATTCCAACACTATACTTCACAGAGCTAGAGAAAATAATACAAAAATTCATCTGGAACCACAAGAGACCTAGAATAGCAAAAGCAATTCTAAGCAACCATGACATGGCAGGGGGTATTCCAATCCCCAATTTAAAACTCTACTATAAAGCCACTGTGATAAAAACTGCATGGTACTGGCAAAGTAAAAGACCCAAGGACCAGTGGAATAGATTAGAAGATCCAGAAACAACCCCAGATACACTAAGCCACCTTATCTTTGACAAAGAAGCCAAACATCCTCAATGGAGAAAAGACATTCTCGTTAACAAATGGTGCTGGAAAAACTGGGCTTTAACCTGCCAAAAACTAAAGCTATACCATCTATTTCACGATGTACAAAACTAAATTCACAATGGATTTGAGACTTAAACATTAAAACAGAAACAATAAGCCTGCTGGAAAACAGGTTAGGCAAAACTCTTGGAGACATTGACTGAGGCAGAGACTTTATGAATAAAGCCTCTATAGCACAAGAAGTAGCAGAAAGAATCAACAAATGGGATCCCATCCTACTGAAAAGCTTCTTCACAGCAAGAGAAGTCACTGGCACAACTAAAAGACAGTGCACAACATGGGAAAAAGCATTTACTAGTTGTTTATCAGACAAAGGGCCATTATCTACAATATATAAAGAACTTAAACAGATCAGCCTCCCCAAGTTTAAAGACCCAGTTCAAAAATGGGCATCTGAAATGAACAGACACTTCTCAGAGGCAGAAGTCAAAGCAGCTAAGTAGCATATAAAGAAATGCTCAACATCACTGATCATTGGAGAGATGCAAATGAAAACAACACTGAGATTTCATCTCACTCCACAAAGAATGGCTGCTATTACAAAATCAACCAACAATAAATGCTGGCGAGGCTGTGGGGAGAAAGGAACCCTTCTCCACTGTTGGTGGGATTGTAGACTTGTGCAACCATTGTGGATATCTGTGTGGAGATTTCTCAGAAAACTAGGACGAGGGGTCCCACTTGACCCTGCTATCCTCCTGCTAGGAATATACCCAAAGAAATTTTTAAAATCACATTGGAAAGACAGATGTACACCCTTGTTCATAGCAGCTCAGTTCATGGTAGCTCAATCTTGGAAACAACCCAAATGCCCATCAACTGAAAGTGGATAAAGAAGATGTGGGTTTGTTTTATAAAATTGAGTATTATTCTGCCATAAAGAATGACAAGATTGATTCATTTATGTGCAAATGGATACACCTGGAGGACACACTAATAAGTGAAATAAATAGATCACAAATAGGCAAATTCTGGATCTTCTCTTTGATATGAGCACGTGTAGATGTAAATGAGCTCTAGAAAGTGTGACAGTGTTTGTAGAATGGGATATTTCCAAAGGAAATTTGGTGTGGGAATGTAATGAGAAGGAATAAATATGATTGGGAAAGAAAATAAAAGAGCATGTATATAGGGGTGGGGGTTGTGGGTAGGTAGGGATGTGGGTACAAATGAGAATTAACTTGTGTCATATACTGCTACAAATTGCCCAATGTTATGTGTGATTGTGAGATGTATATAAAAAGTACCAATAAAGATTTCAATTTTTAAAAAAAAGAGGAAGAGGAAACCAACAATAACATATTACCCCAGATAGTGTAAGCTGAGCTTGATTAGCTCTTGTTTGATAGTTCTGAGGCATCTTTTCAATTCTGTGAGTTCTCAAAAGCAGAAAATATGTCCACCCACAACTGATGCTCCCCAGGTGTTATCACAACCAGACTGATAGCCACAGGAAGTGGAGCAGAGCAACAGCCTCCAGTGAATGCTTTCAGGAGACAGGAGACCCCATCCCTCCAACAGCACTGTGGCCACTTTTTGCTAGCAGTTCCCGCTCTGTCTTGCCATCATCCTGGTACTCATCAAGCCATCTGCAGTGGAAAGAGAGGAGATAATTGATGAGAGAGACACTGAAAAAAGGCATGTTACTTAGGGAGCAGAGTAAAATATGGAAAACATTAAAGACTTTTGGGAGAAACTCAAACTTTTTCAATAGCATTTAAACTCACAAGCCATGTCAGATTGTCTTTTCTTCAAACTTTTGTCCTACATGTAAGTTGCCCAGTCACACTATTTCACTCCAAAATTTGGGATTTTGGTAACATTACTAATGCTCTACAATATCTGACAGTAAATATCTATTTCTCATTTAGAGTGTTCTTTGTGGTAGATTTTATTTCTCTCCTGTCATATGACTAGCAAGTATATACAGTGGCCAAACCGTCTAAGACAAATAAAACATGAACCATGTTTGTTTAAAAAAAAAAGTGAAATTAATTTTAAAATTTTTCATTTTCCTGAGTTCAAAAGATTATTTGAACAATTAATATGAAATGTGTTAGATGAGTTTTTAATGTTCCATCTTTGGAATATAGTTTCACCTGTAGTGCATCTAGTTCATTAGCCACAGTAGGGAGTTTAGTAGAGGTATGTGCTTTCTGTCTCCTATGTGGGACTGAGTAGTCTGGAATTGGATTCATCTTTATCTGACTCATTAGATTTGGATAATCAACTTACCCTCTGTATCTCTGCTTCCATGTCTGTGAAACAGGAATATCCCAGAGCCCACCTACAAGTTTGCTGTGAGGATAAGATGTGTTTGTATGTTGTTGTTTACCTCTACAATAAACCTCCAAGTAATTTCTTCCTTCTTTTCTTTTCTCATGATTAGCAGGGACCTTACTTTTTAAATAGCTCATAAACAATGCTGGAAAAACAGATTCTGAACTATCTAAATTCGAATAATTTCTGACAAAACAATTTTATAGCAAATACAGCATTTTATGCCAGCATTTCTTCCTCAGAGGGTAATTCACAGAATCATAGAAATATAATGGGAAAAACAGATTTCTATATCATGGGTTCAAGTTCTTCAGAGGGCAAGTGACACAACAACCCCTACACACTGCTTGGCTTCTCTAAGTATTGCATGTCATTCACCTCTTAGGCTTCAGTTTTCTTTCTGTCACATGACACACAAGACTAAATGCAATCTCTAGATTTTTCCACCTTGGCTGGAATACCAAGGAAATGTTTCTCTTTCTGTACTTACTTAACCAGGGAGCCTCAGATAGAGAAGCAAGGAAACTTTAAATTACCATCATTCATTAATGATAGCAGTACAATGGCATGCTTATGTGCAGTATTCAATATAATGCAGTGTAATACAATAAAACACCCGAAACATATTCACCTGCATCATTTGATTCCTATAACTTCAATTTCTAAAGCTGTAATTATCCTTAAGTGTAGGAATAAGTCATCTCCATCTTGACTTGTATGTCTTTGTATGGCCAGTAAAATTAACTTTGGCTATGAAGATAATGTGACTGTTACTTCCCACTTTGAGGATTGTTAAACGTTATGCATTTAGAAAAAGATTAATATTTCACTTCTTCCTTACATTACTTCATAGACACCATCATATTCAAAGCAATAGAACTATATTATATAATATGAAACCATTTCATCTGACACTAGCTATCTGGATGTGATATAGAACCAAGTGTTGTTTGCACACCGGCAAATACAGCAGTCACTGACCATCTGTGTCTATTGAGCACTTAAAATAGAGCTAGTACAACCAAGTAACTGATTTTTAATTTGATTTCATTTTAATTAATGTAAACTTAATTGGCCATGCGTGGCTAATGGGTACCATATTGGATTATGTAGATACTAAATTTATTAAAAAATAAAATTAGTCAATTAGTTGGAAAATTCTAAATACTCAATATGTAACTTAGAAATAAAAGTGACCTTTCCTTTGTCATTTCTGTGTGACCTTGTGTCCCAACATTTCTTTAATTCAAAATTGCTTCTACAATGACATTTACCACCCTGGAGCCTCTATTAGTCGCAAGACATTTTGCCAGTATTATACGGACATTAGTTGAAATCTTCAAACAACTCCACAAAACAGATGACATTGCTATCATTTTACATAAGAATAAACTGAAGTCTTTAGAGCTCATCTGTGATGAGTTGTAATTCTAATTTGGTTCTAAAAAATCTTAATCTTTGCTCTTTTCAATCCTTATTTATTAGTTAAAAGATTGCTTGCAAAAATAAAAAATATATAGTTCATTTTCAGAGCTTGAAATTTGTAAAGTGGCAATATATGACGTGCCACCATTTTAAATAAATGAATTTGGATGAATGAAAAATAAAAAGATCAGAGCAGTGTTCATGAATTTTCTTTGCAGAGAATAGAATGCCTTATTAAATTTCACAAGAATAGATATTCCCTAAAAACAAAAATAGTAAGGCAAGATCCAGTCAGTCAACCAATATGTTTCTCTGCAGGTCTGAAAGAGTGAACATCATTTCAGGGAAGAGTGGTGCTCACACACCTGTTAAATCCAGAGTACATCCAGCTCTCTAGTTTCATGGAGAAACATTCACTTTTCCCTATCATCACATGGAAGTTCTTTCTAAACAGGGTCTTTTTTTTTCAATCTCTCTATATTAGTAATTGGTAGAGTGCCTCACACTAAGTGGACATGCAACAGTTTTGGATGAATAAAGAGACAAATTAATATACACACTGTAACACATGTATTCTTTAGATTAAAAGAACAGGGAATCATATGGATATAACAGCTTGACACATGGGCCCTCACTACACATGTAAGCTTCTATCCCGGCCCTTACAATGTTAGCATGTTGAAACTATGGGTAATTTCTGAGAGAGACTGGACTGACTGCCTTATTGCTGAAAACTCCATTGTGTTTTCCACTAGGACTAACTTAATCAATATATCCTATGGAATAATTTATAAGGGATGCAAGTTCATTTTATATTTTCTATTATTAGTGTATTTTATTTTATGGTACACTTGACATTCTCTTCCTAGAAACTCTATTAAATGGGTAGAGATGATCTGTTCATTCACATCAGCAGATCTTGAAAACTGAGGATTAGAAAGTTTAAGTGATTGGCCTGTGGACACGAAGCCAAGGAATTAGAGAGCTACTGATGCAACTTGAGTTGATTGTTAAATCTAAACCATACTAATAAAATTCATTAGCATTCACACACATAACTTTGAGATTTGAGTTTAACTACCCAGCTAAGAGGAAGAGGTATTATTCCTGTCTTAATCACAGGAACATAGAGCCTCAGAGAAGTTGAAATTTGTACACAAGTTTGCAGAACAGAAAAGAGCTCAGCAAGTATTTGAAAAACAGGGATTGAAATGATACAAAAGCTGGGAGAAAGCAGCTATGAGGACACAGGATAAACTATACCAAAGGGAGCATAATATCATTTAATTTTGCATAATGATAACAGCAAACCTGTTGCATGGAAATAGCACATCTTGACTGCTAACTTCCTCTTCAGACTTAACAATAATATTCTCAAGAAACCATCCATTACCTGTATAAATAGACAAACAATAATAAACTTTTTAGCATAAAACATACTATAATAGTGACTTTATAGTCTCCAAATAATCTTTTTAAAGTACACTTGTCAAGTAATTTGGGTTCAAAAATAAGCACATTAAGTTATAGCAGCTGTCTTAGTTACTTTTCTCTTTGCTGAGACAAAATAGGAGGAAAGGTTTATTTTGGCTCACAGGTTATAGAGGATATATCCATAATTAACTGGCTCCAAGACAGGGTTGCATGTCAGGGAAACATCACAGAAGAGAAATAGTTCATGGAAGCCAGAAGGAAGCAAACACACCAAGCAGCAAGTGATATACAATGACAGTAGGCCTCTTCCCATCCTTTATATCCTATACACACTACACACACTTAGGGCTGGTAGCTTTCATACCCAGACTGAGCCTTGTCATCTACAACCAGAACTATGCCAAATTCACACACCCTTGATTCTAGCATCATGCATTTACTCACAGTACCACCACACACTCTAAATCCAGCCACCTTTGAAAAGCTCCACCTATGACTACATGAGGCTTTGGGGGTACATTAAAATCTAAGCCATAACATTAATAAAGAAATGAGAACAAGAGTAAATGACCTAATTATTCAGAGAAGGAGAGGCAGAGAAAGAGGGTTCTTATTAGAGATAAGAACTCCATAAAGTTCTAAAGAAAACTTTATATTCACAGAAACAAGAATGAAGAGAGAAGCAACTTTACACAAATGTACCTCAACTGTATTAAGGTAGAGAAGATTGATAGGTTTAAATAATACTGAAGACAAAAATCAATCATTCTTAGTGGTGAAAATTTATGTTATCTTTGATTATTGCATTTGTCAGTGAAATTAAAGAAAAGTGAACTAAAGAAAGAGGAAATGAAAGAAGGGAGGAAAAGAAGGGAATGAAAAAAGAAGGGAAAAAAGGGAGTGAAGAAAAAAGGGAAAGAACAGTAATTTAAGAATTACTTTAAATTTAATTTACTTAATTTAAATTTAATTACTTTAAATTTAATTACTTTAAATTTAAGAATTAATTTAAAGAAATAGAACCTACATCAAACATAATATGACAATAAATTAAAAACCAAAGGAAAATTACAGGAATTAGTATAATTAGAGAAATAAGACAATAGATAAATAATAAATGTATAAAAATACAATGCATTTCTGTTGTCTACAAAGGAGTAGTAAAAAAGACATAATTCAATGAAAGTCAAAAGTCCAAAAGTATAAAAATTTAAGAATCTATGAGTAAATTTAAAAACATGTAGTATAATTTACAAAAAAAAATGATCTGGAAGAAAAAAGGCATAAACAAAATGATGTCTAGCCCATATTCATTAATAGGAAGACATTGTAGAAATGTCAGTTTCTCATAAGCCATTTAAAACTTCAATGCAACAAGAAGTAAGATAGGTGGTTCATTCTACCAGTTAGCAAAGTGTATTGTAAATCTACACAAATTAGGGGAATACACAATTGATGCTGGGACAAATAAACTGACTGGATTCCGAGCTCACCTACCCCATTCATGCAGTCAGGCTTTACTCCATACAGGAGCGTGAACTATCAAAAGAATGGCTGGAACAGCCATGCCGCGTAACCCTAAGTAATCAGGAAGGAAAATGATGAATGCTTGACAGCTTCTGAACATTTTGTCAAAGTATCCAAACCCTCTTGCTGTCAGTTAAAATTGTATACAAAAATGAAGAAATAGTATTTAGTACATATTAATCTAAACCATGAGTAGATTTAAAAAAAAAACAATTCAGTAATGATTTGAATAGCCTTTGACGGCCCTCTCTCCCTTCTTTCCTTTCTCTCCATGTCTGTATCTGTCTCTCTCTTTTATACTTCACATCCCTCTCTTTCATTCGTGTGTGTGTGTATGTGTGTGTGTGTGTGTGGTGTTGGCATCAAGCCCAGGATTTCGTGCCTGTTAAACAAGCATTCTACTACTGTGCCACATCTCCTGCATTTGCCATCTTTCTCTTGTCTTATAATTTACAGTGCAGAGTAACCAACTTTTCTGTGCCTTAGCAAACTACCAAACCCCTTTCTAAGTTTGCATCAATACCTAATATTTTGTCCTTTGCATTTTCAATGTCATAAATTCTATGAGAGCTCCTTTACCATAAAATTTTAACCAACACTTTTATCCTCTGGTCACAACCACTTCCCTCATTCGTGGTGTTCAGTTCCTCCTGTAGGTAGGTTCCTCTGGGTGCCTAACTGTGGCAATGCCAACGTCCTTCAATTGGAGATTTTCCTATGCAACATCATTTATTTTGAATTTCAAATTGATCATTATCACTTTTTACTTCTTTGATGCAAGTTCACTTGCAGTTAGACGTTGATATAAATTGCCCATGGATTCATCACAAGTAGACAAGGAGTTCATGCTTTGCTGTCTATGAAGAATTTAACAGCTGCACAGTGGCTCACCACCATCAGCCAAACTTTGAAAGAAATGATGTAATTGTTCACTGATCAGAATTCATGCAATGATTTGAAGTTGAGAAGCTACCGCAGAATGTACACTTCATGCAGTAAAAGTTAGGGAATCTAAGAACTAAAATCTGAATCATGTTGTTGTGGGACTTGTGTTAGTTGAGTAAATCATCATACCTAAAATTTGGGCAAGCAGAAAGCATGAAGGAAGAAGAAGATACATACAATAAAGATGACTTTGAAGAACACACAGGTAAAGAGTAGCTGATTTAACAGCTGTTCCACAACTGGTTATCTGCATGGGAAAAAAATGACAGTGAGTTTCAACCTCATATCATATATTAAAATTGATCACAGGCTGGGCGTGGTGGCTCACACCTGTAATCCCAGCACTCAGGAGGCAGAGGCAGGAGGATTGCTGAGTTCAAGGCTTGCCTGGGCTACATAGTGAGCTCAGGGCCAGCCTGAAGTACTAAGTGAGACCCTGTCTCAAAAAAAAAAAAAATCGATCACAGATGGAGTAAATATTTAAATCCTAAAGACAAGATTGAAATACATGTATGAGTATGTACAAATATACACACATGTGAATATCTATTGGTCTAGAATGTTCTCAGATATAGGTTTTCTTAAATTGGATGGAAAATCTGAAGATCATTTACAAAAAAAATCATATTCTTAAAGTAAACTACATTAAGGTAAGGAATTTCAATCATCAGCACACCACAGACAGGAAGAGGTATTGGGGAAATCACTATTGCCCACTCTCCCCTATTTGGCATTGCTGCAATTTCCCTTATTTCTCAGGTGTATCTGTAGCTATAGGCGAACTGTGTAATTAAATTCTCAGTAATGAAATGTGGCCAGAAGTTTGGTGCGGTTTCCAACCCACTTGTTTAAAATACATTACGAGGGACTTTCTTTCTTTTCGAGGTGGTGCAACCAGCTCTAGACACAGAGGATTTAGGTGATGCGAGATTCATGATATGGAAGGACACTGAGTCTTTAATGGGTAGCAGAACAGAGCTATCACAACTATACAACTTATGAGCCATCACAGCTGCACACCTTCATTAGAAAACTGCTGCTGTTGCCTTAAACAGTACAGTCAAGGACAGGCTTTTCCCCAGAAGAAGCAACTCATGTACAGTACAAAGACGGACATGTAATTAAATTAATGCTACTATAAGATTCCACTTGCAGGGCCTGAGATTTAGCTCAGTGGTTCTGCTGCCTGCCTAGCAAGTAAGTGCAAGGTCTCTGGTTCAATCCCTGGTAACCACATACAACAATACCGGCTGTGGGGCTCACGCCACTATCAGTACCACATACCACAAATGCTGGGCATGGTGGCTTATGCCTCTAATCCCAGCACTTGGAGGCAGAAGCAGGAGCTGAGTTCAAGGCTTGCCTGGGCAACATAGTGAGCTCAGGGCCAGCCTGAACCACAAAGTGAGACCCTGTCTCAAAAAAACAAAAAACAAACAAAAAGATTCCACTTGCACCCATAAATAAAGGGAAAAATGAAATGTACAAAGTGCTGATGAGAATCTGCCACAATACAAATTCATGTACATAGTAGGTAAGAGTAAAACAGTACAACCACTTTTGAAATACGTGGTTTATCTTATATAGCTGAACATTCCATTGTTTTTCAATCTAATGACTGACTCCTATGAAATCACCTTAGGTCATGGTTCTCAGCCTCAGCTAAATCAGGGGATTTAGCTCAGGGGTGCTGCACCTGCCTCAGCATCAGTACTACAGATACATTCTTTGTTGTGAGATTGTCCTGTGCATTGTAGGCTGGTTAGCTGCATCTCAGGTCTCTACCCACTACTTTCTGGTAGCACTCCCCACCAGCTGTAACAACCACAGTGTTCAGACATTGTCAGCTGTCCCAAGGTTTCAGTTTGTTTGTGACAGTAGACCTAGGAAGAACACACTATCCATTAATAAGAAAAGAGTAGATAGTGTGTGACTTCTCAACATAGTATTACACAACTGGGAAAATAAATTGTGTATAATACCATAAGCAAAAGTGAATGAATCTAAGAAACACAAACTTGAGTGGGAAAAAAGCTACAAAAGACAATATATCACATTATAGTTTTCACAAAGTGCAAAAATTAAACTATGCTCAAGATGTCTACATTAGCAAAGTCTTTCTTAAAGCAAAGACTTAGAAATCAAAGCTATTTTTAAAATTTCAAGATGAATTCCTTGAGGGAGAAGATAGGCAAAGAAAAAAAACTGATAGAAATCATCAATACTGGTAATTTCCAGGGGTGGAGTTAATGTCTGGTGGGTTGCCAGAAATTATACAGAACATATTTTTAAAAAAAAAGAGAGAGAACAATAGCTTGAGTACTCTCTTATGACAGTATTTTTCTTTTAATCAAATGTGTGTAGATACAGGAGGGATAGTCTAGTTAAAGAATTTTTAAATCATGTTAAAGTGATTACTTTCAATTTAATCTAAGTGTCAAATAGCCTGATTCCCTCACCCAGAGAGATGCATCAAAAATTCCTAAGTAAGGGTCAGAGACTTGGCTCAGTGGTTCTAGCACCTGCCTCGCAAGCGCAAGGTCCCTGGTAACCACATACAACAATACTGGGTATGGTCGCCCACTGGCAATTGGTACCTCACACTACAGAGCCGGGTGTGGTGGCTCACGCCTATAATCCCAGGACTCTGGAGGCAGAAGCAGGAGGATTGCTGAGTTCAAGGCTTGCCTGGGCTACATAGTGAGCTCAGGGCCAGCCTGAACTACAAAGCAAGACCCTGTTTCAAAAAAAAAAAAAAAAATCCTAAGTAATCAGCCAACACCTGGGTGTTAGCCCAGCCTACCTATCAGGTTTCCCATGCTTCATCTTCTCCTGGGGGTAGTATCCATGCTCTTCTGAACTCAGTAGCTTGCCTTACCAAATGGCACAACAGAACTATGAGGATCACATGGAGAATATCTCTTAGAAGTTATTATAACACAAAAGAATATTTCAGATGTTTCTGCCACCACTAGACCCTGCTGTGAGGATATAGACCATCTGAATCTTTCCACCTTTTCAGACCCAATTCCTGACAAAATGATTGGCACAAAGGCATTTGGTCAAGGGGCCTTGACCAAGAACTCAAAACCAGAATCTGTCCAATGAGTTCACTGATCAGAATCCTCTCTAGGGCTTATACTAAAACTAACAGAAAGGCATACATTTCTGGTTACTCAGTACCTACTGGATCAGAATCTCTGGACCTGATTGACTCTAAATACCATTTTTCAGTTCCTCAAGTAATTGCTATTCTTAAGTTTTAGAAAATTTGCAGCAAATTTGGGGATAACCACTTTATGTTTCATTAGGTTCCATAGGCAAACTACATTCATGTTAGAATAATGTTGGGGGGTAGCTTCTTAAAAAAAATTGAATGAAAAACAAGCATTGAGAATTTCACAGAATTCTATACTTGCAACAGATTTTTTTTTTTTTGAGACAGGGTCTTGCTTTGTAGTTCAGGCTGGTCCTGAGCTCACTATGTAGCCCAGGCAAGCCTCGAACTCAGCCATCGTCCTGCCTCTGCCTCCTGAGTGCTGGGATTACAGGCATGAGCCACCATGCCTGGCATACAACAGATTTTTGTTAATGAATGTTTCACTGAAAATAATCAATATTTAGAAGTTTGCCGCTCTCTCCATCAAAAGCCTTTTCTGTATAAGTAATTTAGTTCTGTAAACATGTTTAACATCACAATGGTCCCTTCATTTTTCCTTCTGTCATTTTCATTTTTTATAGCCCATCCCTTAAAAGACATTGTTACTATTTTCCCCTTAACTTAGGGAGTTACAGTGCTGCTGGGGCTGAAGCAACTCAGCCCCACAACTTCATCCTGTGAGGGTCTGGCATAGACCTACCCTCATTGCCAACAGAATTGGTGATTCTTAGGAGGTTCCTAATAAATTTTGAGAATTAGAGCAGAGATTTCTATCAACTGCTCCATTCTGATCTGTGCCAAAGTCACAGCGCTGACTCTGATGAGCAGTTTTGCAAACTCCTGCAGGAAAGACTTTGGCAATGGTCGGGAAATGATAATGGAAGTTCCCATACATCAGAAGAATCTGAAAGGCACAGCTCTCTGCAGTGCCATAGCACTGTGGCAAATGTGCACTATAGTGAGAGCTCTCTGCAGTGATACCCCGCTATGGTCAAGGACTGTATGTAATGTCAAGTATTGGGAGGAAAAGAATACATGCTATATAATTCCAAGCCTCAGAAATGAATTTACTGGGCCCACCAGCCCACTGTACCCCGGAGCAGCATGGACTCAGTTCCTGGGCACCAACCGTTTCCAGCAGCTGAAGACTGAGGGCCTCCCACCGACCCACTGTACCCCGGAGTGGGGCTGACTCGGCCAAACCAGGTGCCATTCCGTTTTTGGAGGCGGCGGATGACTGAAGCCCGCCCACTGGCCCACTGTACCCAAGAGCTGTGCAGTGAGGAGTCAGGTACGGACCCTGGGTGCCATCCCCACCATGGAGGGTTGAAGGCCTCCGCCCAGCCCCAACACCACCCCAGAGCTGCGTTGTGAGGACCTGGGTCCTAGAGGAGCCATAGCCATCTCCTGCATCCCTCCACAGGAGGCGCTTCTAGAGCTGCACAGAGAGACCAGCCAAGATTGAAAAAAAAAAAAAGGGAAATCTAGCTTCTATTTTGCCATCTACTCCTAGATCCCTCTAGTCACCTCTTGTCCCCACACCCTCTCCTATCTTCCTGTCAGAAGCAATACCCAGAAGTAAAAGATTCTTAGGCTGCCCTATTTCTTCTTCTGTACTATTATAAGAAGGTGTGCAAGGTCTCCAACGGTCTTATAGCATACAGTTGGTACTGTTGTATATATGCCCTTTTATCCTCTATTACCCGCTGGCATATATGAGATTCTAGGGTATAGGTGATCTTCATAAATCTCCTAATGATATTTCATTCTCCTCCTGTCTCCATACCTCCCTGATTCCCCAGTGATCTCTTATGCCAAAAGGGTTCGGGGGATATATTTATGATCTATATGTTGTATCCACAATGCTGATTAATTCTAAATTCTGGCATATGGACATAGAGGTAACTCATAAGCTCAAAGTCTCCAGAATAGAATTTAACAAAACTTTTTATCTTATTTACTGTGTTTAATGCTAATATTGGTATTTATTGTAATATGGTAACAAATATGATATGATTGTTCTGGTCAAATACCTCCGATGATGTGTCAGAACTGAGAACTCTCAAGGGTCATTACAGATTCAAGGAGGATCCCTCAAGAAAGTGCCCATTACAAAAGGCCCCAGATAATAGAAAGAGACCTGCAACAAACATTGCCCTGTCATCAGGCAAAGAAGAGAATTAATTACAATGAAAGAGTAGAAATGAGAAAATATACAAAAAAAACAGACACAAAGATCACCACCACAGGGAAATTTAGAGAAAAGGGAAATAGGGCAAACTGAAACTCAAACACCAGGACTCGTGGAGATGGTAACTAAAGTGGATATAGTAAAATGGAAATCAGAACTCATCTCTGAAATCAAAACAGGGATACTGTCCACAGTGAAAGACATCATTAAGAAGAGATCAGCGAGATGATAGAATCCAAAATAGCAGAAGCAATGGAACCCTTTAAACAACTTCAAGCAGAGTCCCAGGGAATGATGAAGAAGAACGAAAGCTTGCGAAGTAGGATGAATGAAGCAGAGAACTGAATCTCAGACCTCAGGAAAGTTATAATCTATGAAAAAGAGCAAGGGACCATGAGAAATCAATTCAACACCTTCTAGATGACTCAAAGAAAAATGATATAAGACTGATTAGAGTCACTGAGGAAGCAGGAGACAGTGTAAAAGACATAAAAAAGCTATTGTCAGAGATAACAACAGAAAACTTCACAGGAAAAGAAATAGACATACAGATAAATGAGGCCTATCAGACTCCAAAATGCCGTGACATAAAAATATCTACACCTAGACATATAATTATCAAGGTTCCAGATGCACAACAAAAGAATGAAATACTGAAAGCAGTGAGAGAAAGGAAGAAAATCACCTACAAAGGAAAGCACATTAGGATCACAGCAGAATTTTCAACACAAACACTCAATGTAAGAAGACTGTGGAGGCTGCGATCACAAAGTCAACCAACAATAAATGCTGGTGTGGCTGTGGGGAGAAAGGAACCCTTCTACACTATTGGTGGGATTGCAGACTTGTGCAACCATTGTGGAGATCTGTGTGGAGATTTCTCAGAAAACTAGGCCTACGGGTCCCATTTGACCCTGCTATACCCCTGCTAGGAATATACCAAAAAGAATTTAAAAACTCACATTGGAAAGACAGATGTACACCCTTGTTCATAGCAGCTCAGTTCGTGATAGCTCAATCTTGGAAACAACCCAAATGTCCATCAACTGGAGAGTGGATAAAGAAGATGTGGTTTTTTTACAAAATGGAGTATT